>VWZP01001207.1:1780733-1798844 GCA_013396995.1 Dicaeum eximium
GCCAGGATCTGGGTGCAGCTGGCGGGCTGCGCCAAGGCCGTGAGCAGCGCCAAGGTGCGGGGCCGGGCGGGGCGCTGGGGCCGCGGGGTTCGTGTGCGGAGAGGCCCCGCCGGAGCGGCACGGCCGGGGCCGCGGGCTGGGAGAGAAGGGGTGGGGAAAAGCCGAGTGCCGCAGGAGGAAACAGAAACCGCGCTGCTTTGGCAGGTGGGTGTGTGCCCGGTGCCAGGGAGTCTCCGGCCGTGTTGACATAAGCGCAGGGAATAAAGGGAAACAACTCAGCTGAAAAGTGCAAAGTTCACGGGCACCGCGTTATGAAATAGTCGAGCGCGCGGCTGAGGGGCAGCACCGGTGGGGATGGGCCGAGTTTTGTTTTCAAGCGAGATTAAAATGGTTCTCTTTCCTCCTTCCTCCCGAAGACAAGAAATTCCTCGGAGTTGTTTGGGCGTTGCCATGTTTTGCCTTACAGACTTCGCTTACTCTGTGGCACTTAGCAGCTCCTTAGCCAAGCTCTGGCTAAAGCTTAACGCAGCTAATAGTTCCTTCATGTAAAAGTTGTCGGACCAGTCGGGAGCAGATTGTTCTCTTTTCGGCCCAGCTCTAATGCGTTAAGAGAACCGTCTGTGCAGGTTGTGTCTCGGAGGGGGCAACAGTTGCTGTGCAGTATCTTCACTCGTGTTAAATGTCTTGCACAACAAACCTTGGGGGGGCAGTTTCTCAGCAGTGATGCTGATATTGGTATTACTCATAATGAACCTGGCAAGTAGAGCTGTGTGAATCATGTGATGAGAATTTTGGTGCGAGCAGCAGCTAGGCTGAAGGTCCCTTTCAAACCCAAAATCTCGATGTGTGGGCGTTGGGCCGTCTGTTTGTTTAACTACGCTTGGATGATAATGGGGATCCAGAGGATGTGTTTTGTGACTGATTTCAGACTTGGCAGCCCGCTTTCAAAAACTTGATTCCTTAACTGTGTCATGCGCGTGTTCCTCAACATGTAATGCTCTTCCTTACAATGAGCTGTAAGGATAATACTATTAATATGTAGGGGGTTTAATTATTTGGCTCTGAAATTTACTCAAAACCAATTTACCTGGGCTCAGAGAATCCAGAAACTGTTACAGGTAGCTATTCTTCTCCAGGCATCTGCAGTGCTACTTCCCTTTTTTCCAGGAAATTAAAGCACAAGAAATAAATAGCACAATATTTCCGTTTTCTATTTGCTGTTTTTCCTAACAAGATAAAAAATGTTTTCTACTCTTAATACTTTAAAGGGTATGAGAAACTTGATTTCTCTTATAGGTAGAGCAGTTTTCAAATACTGTCTGGAGGAATTATGGTGTAGAAAGTACAAACAATTGCTCATCTTCCATTGAAAGGTTTGGTGATAGCAATTCGTGTTTTATCAGTCACACGTGATGTATACGTTGTCCATTGCTACTTAGTTAAAAAGAAAAGTTCCTAGATTCGGCGTATCCTTTCACCAATTACGTTATCTTGTTGCTCTGCGAAAGCAGTCATGTGATGAGCAAAGCGCGGAGAGGAGCCCTGTGGGTTCTGCTGCGGGAGCAGTCTGTGCTGATATGCTCCTGAGTCTGCCTGCCTCGATAGCCGTGGTGATGTAACTCGAGGTGATAGGAAATGGTGTTACGTTATTCATTGCCTCGTGTTGGTTCTCAGTTTCGTTTGAAAAAGTTAATGTTTGAGAGTAAATATCGATTATAAAGTGTGGTGTACTTGGGATTCTGCAAATACAATGGCTGCAGCTTAGAAGCTGGTTTCACTATATTAAAGAATTTTAAGCACAGAAGGAGGCAGTTTGGGAAAAATAATGCTATTTGAAAGAATTGTATTGACAGAGTTTTGAACTCTTGACACATTTAAAACAAGGTAGTATAGTGGATTTACCTGTAGTAGCTTACAGGTGGCAGAAATAGCATTGGGATTTAATTTTTTTTTTTTTTAAGTTTTTCAAAAACTTGAACTTCAGGAACATAGAAGTATCTGAAGCCTGGAGTTTTCTCAGTCTGTAACAAAAATATAGAATGGCTGCTGGCGTGATAAGCCTTAGAAAATGTACTTTGAAACTTTTTAGAAATTCAGGTTTATAGACTGGGTAGACTCTAGTGAAAGGCGTTTGTTCATTAAGAGTTCTCTTTGACCAAAGAATGGGGATAGGAAAATAAATCTCTTCTGACAGTCTTCTAAACTTTGTTTGATCTACAGATTAAGTTACCTGTTACTATCAGGTATAAACAAAAGAATATAAAAGAGCCTTCTATGAGATCTATTTAAATATCATTTTCGATAGTGCTGTTTTATTTCTGTTGTCCTGCTTACTGGTAGTGTTTACGTTCTCACATTACTTACACTAAGTTTGCTTTATTTTCTAATGTTTCTGTCCATTACTGACCTAGTAAAAACCAACTAGATATATTGGGTTTTCACAACTATTCACTCTGCTCTCTTTCTCCTCTTAGGAGTACATCAAGGGACTGTGTGAACCTGAGCTAGAAGAAAAGGAGTACTACCCAAAGGACATGCACTGCATCTTCGTGGGTGCACAGAGCCTGTTTCTCAACAGTCTTATTCAGGATACCTGTGCTGATGTAACAGTGCTGGACATGGGATTGCTCAGTATTAAGGGGGGTGCAGAAGCTGTTGTTATGGCTCAAAGTCATGTGCAGCAGTTTGTGAAGCTTTTTGAGAATAATGAAAGTTTATTAAATGACAATGAATCAGAGATTAAAAAGCAGTTCAGACAATTTGTGGAAGCACATGCAGATAAGTATACAATGGATTTACTGATTTTGCCTAGTGCATTAAAAAGAGAACTCCTAGCTCTCACCCAGACTGGTGTTTCTGAAGGGGAGACTGATATCATAGATCTCACAGGCTCTGAAGGCCCACAGCAGCTTGGACAGAACAGCACCTCCAGAGTCGTGGCTGCAAACAGAGATGGAAGGGCAGGTGGGGAGGAAGCAAGAAGCAGTGCTGGCACACCTGTAACTGAGCTGACAAAGCAAATGGACACTGTGTTTTCTGATGCTCCTGAAACAAGGTTTGTTCCCATAAAGGAGGCAGTGGCCTTTAAAGAGAGGCAGTCATTTAAAAGAAGGTCCTCTGATGAGGAGGAAAGGCTCCCTAAAAAGCATTTCTCTTTGGAAAATGATCCTCAAGTGAAATCGGCTTTACACAAGAATCCTTCAGATCCTGATGCAGTTATTGATTTGGTTTTGGATAGCTGCAATGAATCAGATGGTCCTACTTACTGCCTTAAAGAAGGTGATGCTCTCACTGAGGAAATGGAATATAAGATTCTTGTGAACTTTTTCAGAACAATGGGATATTCCCAAAATATTGTAGAGAAGGTTATTGGTATCCTAGGACAATCTGTGGAACCATTAATATTGCTAGAAGAAATTGAAAAGGAAAATTTGAAGTTTAAAAAAGAACATGAACAGTCATCTCAAAAGCCTAGAACTGTCAATCTTCCTTTAGGAAATAATGTAAATAATTCACAAAAGCTAGAAGACAAAAGTATTTCTAGGAATAAAAGTCCACTTAAATCCAGTCATACTTCAGAGGAGACAAAATATGAATATCACAAAGTAAGAGGTGCTTTGGACATGCAAGTCGGTGCAGAAGATAACATGCATAGATTGGTATGCAAATCTTCTTCCCCTCCCAGCAAAAATTCAGTTCTGTGCTATAAACAGAGAGATGTTTATGGCCCTGGGAAGAATCACAACTCAAGGTCAAGCAATATAGAAACTGATGGTGGGCTGACTTTCAGCACTGCGCAAGCTGGAGCTTTAAAAGATGTTGGCTTTGTAGCCAGAGGGAGCTCAGATGTGCAGCATATCTCAAGTAAGAGTAAAACTGCATTTCAGCAGAAGACTGCAGGGCCCTCAAGTGTTCAGAACAGCCACCCTGGTTCTGAGGAGCAGCTGGGACACTGCAGCTCTTCTCAAACAAGGCCTCTCCACCAGCGCCTTTCCCAAACCTCCCATTGTGACAATCCTGTCCCAGAGCGGTTGCTGTCTTCACAAAAACACCCTTCAAATCCAGATAGAGACACGGTGGGACCACATCCAGATCATTCAGTTACTGGAGTTCAAAGATTTTTGGACTCTCTGAAGAAGCCATACAAACTGGAGTTGATAAATGAACCTGGAAAACCATATTTAAAACATATAATCATTGATGGAAGCAATGTTGCGATTTCGTAAGTATTCTTCTTTTCAGCTATCCCTTTATTAACAGTTCAGTGAACTTTCAGATGAAATGGGGGCTGAGAGGTTGCAGTGGCATGTGTTAAGGTGTTGCTAGCTAAGTTTTTGGTGTGCATGTACACACAGTTGTGCCATTTCAGAGTAACCTGATTTGAATCACCGATGTTCAGCTCAATGTAACACTTCAGTCAGAAGTAATCTCAGGGCAAGCTTTGCTCTGTTGCAATCACTGTTAGGCATGAAGTTTAATTTGCTTTGCCAGTGCCTAATAACGAGGTTAAACTATTGTCAACTTAAGTGGTTTGGGTTCGGGGGACTTTTTTGTGATCTTAACATCTTGTAGTTTTAAAGTGGAGGTTCTCATCTAGTAGTGACATATTTCTCCTCTAACAGCCTTGCATATTAGTGCTTGGATCCTGTTATTTTTTGCAAATGTATATATGTATACTTACCAACTGTAAACGTGCATTACTGAGGTTCCAATATTTGCCTCATGCACCCCAGGGATTGGCTGCACACACCCCACACTGGAGTAGGGCATAGTAGCTGGGGGCTGTTGACATACAGTCTCCAAAAGGTTATATAACACCTGATGCCTTCTACCTAACCAAGTGAAAACTGGTTATGAAACATAAAGGACAGAGCTGCCTCAAAATAGCAGAACCATTGAGATACTCAAATCTCCTACTAAATAATCAATGCTTGGGGGCCAGTTGGTGTGGTCATGTAGATATTCTGCAGCTTCCTTCTGGCTAAATAAAGTCTGTTCGTTTCTTGCATTTCATAAAGTGAAGAGTGATTTGCAAAATTGCTTGGAATTGTTCTCAGTTTTACTTCTCAATACCTTGAGAACTGCTTCCATGCCTATGCTGGTTCAGGGTTCTTTTGGCCCCTTTTCTGATGGGAGTGTGGGTATTAATGCATCACCCACATGCTTAGACTAATGCTATATGGGTTCCTGAATCACTGCTTGCCTCATGTAATAAGTCTAGAGAGCTGCTTTTGCAGCAACCTTTTGAGAGCAGACTGCAATATCCAGTTGTTGGGTAACTTAAATTTTATTAAAATGTGGGAGAAACTCAGAATGAAAGAATAATTGAATGGAATGATACCTTCCTAGAATAGTTTGTAAATAATGTGTACTTGTGGTGGTGCATCCAATCAGAAACACGAGGTGCCCAAACAAGGTGGGAAACAAAGGGTAAGCATTTATCCTTTGAAGCCCTGGTAAACTATTTACCTGAATCCCAGCCCAGGTGGAGGGGCACCATTGTTCCTACACTTGGGGAAGAAAGCACAGGAGTTAGAAGTTGGGTTGTGGCTGGGGGAATACTTACTGGCCAAAGCCAGTCATCCTGTGGCCCTGTAGCCAGCAGTCCTGAGTGAGGCCCTTTGAGCTCTCCTGGGGCTCAGCAGCTGTGCCAGCACCTCCCTCGAGTGGGACACTGCTCAGAGCTCACAAATCCTCACCTTTGTGATACTCAGAGGACAGTTCCACACACCTCTCCATGCTTCCTGAGGTGTCTGCTGGGAAATGCAAAGGACTTGGTGTGAGCGTTTCACTGAGGCTGAGTGGAATTTGATGATGAGTATCTTTAGGCACAGAGAATTAGGTGTTCACATTGTGTACCTCTGTGTGTGTGAATTGATCATGGTATGAATGTTACTGCCTCAAATCTACAGTTAAGTTGTTGTTAGAACTATAGCAGCCCTGTGGAATTGCTTTGTAAATGTTAAAGTACCCGATGATTAAGTGCTGCTAAACCCTTTTGCACCCTTATCTTTGCATCCATATGCTTTGCACCCTCACCCCCTTCTGCATTCCTGGCTTCTCTGTAAATCAGTCCAAACTGATTATAATTTGATCTTTCTATCCCCTAACCTGTGCAGTAAATAATGAACTTAGTCTTCAGAAGTTCACAAGAGTGAATGTTGCCACCAAACTCTGTGAAGCCATATTTTCACAAATTTATCTCAAACCCTGCCTTTGGCAATACCTTTGACAATGTTTCTTTAAGCAGCCAAATCACTCATTTGTGACAGTATTTAGTTTAGTTACAAACCAAAGGGAAAATGTTACGTGTCCCAGAAGGCAACCTGCTCTTTGCTGCTTTGTGCTGCTTGTGATCATCTCTTAATTTAGGAAATACCTTTGTAGGGTCTTCACAGGATTTTAGAGAACTGGGACAGGCACAACCAGTATTTGCAATGGCATTTGGAGAGCAGATGCAGTCTTTGAGATGGATGTCTTGAAAAGACCACCTTGCTGTGGTGATTTGCTGTCCCTTCAGGTGTTTATCTAACTCAGTTAAAGCATTTCATATTTAACTTAGTTTAGCGGTGACATTTTTTCATATTATAGCCTACATAATTGCTACATGTTATTTGATAAAGTTGATTCTATTTGCATGCTTTCTTAAGTTGTAGCAGAGCTGGTTTTTGTGATCATTCAGGACAAATCAGGATCTGCTTTTCTGAGCTTCAAAACCCAAAAAACAATACAGTGTAGTTTAGCCAGCTTGGAGCTCTAAAACAGGAGGATGAACAAGCAGAGGAGGCCTAAATTTTGACATGAATATTGAGACTTCCACATTTCTTGAAGTCCAGTTGAGAATCATTAATTCATTGAAAATATTTACAGAGTTTTCCAATTTAATGAATAGAATGCTTAACTTAAACTTTAAATACAATCATCATCCCAATAATTTATGTCCTAGAAGGTTTACAAAGAGTAATTATTCTATGAAAATTGCCTTCCTTTATTTGACTGCTCTTGACACCAAGAACACTTAATTTTATTACAGGCAAGTGTGGCATAGTATTTTTTTTCCCTCTGGAAATTCTGTTAGTAAGTCAGATATTTTTGCCTTTTATGTTGCAGATATGGCTTATTCATTTTTCTGCCTTTCTACATAAAGAATTCCAAATTCAGAGAACCTTAATAGATTTACATTTTGATAAACATATTTTTTACAGAATTTACAAAACTATAAAAGGGTAAATGAATGCTACTAAAGGCTGAGTTTCACTGTAAAATATATCCATGGAAATCTCTTAAAGAACATTATGTTGGGAAAATTTCTTGGTAGGTTAAGCTAGGGTTTAAAGATAAGATTCTGTTCAAAACTAATAGGGTTTACTATTGGGGTTAATAATAAGCACTTGCTTATTATTTGGGAGACTGGTTTTAAAAAGAAATACCACTTGCTCACTTTTGTTAAAAGTACTTTGTGGTGATTTGACATTTCATTCAAAACATAGATTATACATTATTTTGCAAGAAATGCTTTGGCTGTTTATGCCATCAGTGCTCAATCAGTGTGTCTTTTCTAGGAAATCATATCTTTGTTTTGTCTAAGTGTAGCCTCTATGAAAACGCTGGAGTCTGCTTAGACAGTGAATTTTGCCATCTGTTAAATAGGCAGATAGGGTCATTGGGATAATTCCAATTGGGAAGGGCCTCACAAGGTCATCAATTCAAATCTTTGTGTCCTCTCATTTTAGGCAGTTGCTGTTTTTTCTGGAAAGTCACTTAAGGGACTTGTAAAAATACAGATAATGAATATCTTATACTTTTAAATGGAGAAAAAAGGTTAATGTCAAAATACAATGTTTTGAAAATATTGCCTTAAGAAATTTCATTATTTTACTTCAGAACAATTGTTCAGACTGTTGAAATGAAGGGAGAGGAGGCCCTAATAATTGTCAGAGAGCTGTTCAGATGTAATCCTTGGTAATCGGTTGAACCAAAGTTGTTCTATTTTGTAGTAGGACTGTATTTGGAATTACTACAATATTGGACTATTATAGTTTCAATGTATACTCAACAGAGTTCAGAAACCATCACTGTGGGCCTCTTTTTTTAAAGCTAAACCCGCTTCTGATTACTCCATTGTTGTGCCCAGGAAACTGAAAGGAGACTGAGCTATAAAGTTGCAAAGTGATGTATCTCTTCTCTTGCCGAAGAGCTCTTTCCATTTAGATTTCCTTATCTATAACACCTGTCTGCCTTTTCTTTTCCTCAGGCTGTATGTGGGACTTGCAGCTTCACTTTGCAAGATTTTGTTCCATTTTCTTTGTTTTCCTGGTAGTAAAACCCTAGTGAATTTAATCTCCCTTCTTTTTGTTTCACCCTCAGTCATGGTCTAAGGAAATTCTTCTCCTGTCGAGGAATTGCAATAGCTGTTGACTACTTTTGGAAACGTGGCCACAGAAATATTACTGTGTTCGTTCCGCAGTGGAGAACAAGGCGTGACCCTTCCATTACAGGTGAGGGACATTTCCTAATGTTGCCTTCATTAAACCAGACTGCAACCAATTCTTTGGGTACTTCTGTGAAGAATAAATGGAGAAGGAATGTTTCATCAAATGTTGAGCAGGAGCAGTCTGGCTGCTCAGCATGGGTAATTGGGTTTCCATACCCGGTGTGAGAGACCCTGAAATGCTTTCTAGGCTAACAGGTGTGCCATCAGTGGAGGCCTTCTTGGGTTGGTTTTTGTTTGCTCTCTAATTTCTAGTTTTGACCTCTTCTTCCCTATTTTTATAGTATGAGCAATTCTTCAGCTATCAATGTCATTTGTATAACTTAATTGGTACAAAAATAGCCCATCTTCTCTCTGCCAATTATATCTCAGACTAATTGTCAAATCATGTTTTAACAGAGCAGAATTTCTTAACACAGCTTGAGGATGTTGGAATATTGTCTTTAACCCCTGCAAGGATGGTTTTAGGAGCAAGAATTGCTGCTCATGATGACAGGTACAGAATATACATAATTTTAAAGTCTTAAAACATCTGACAAATGGTTGTAAAAGCTTAATATTTCATGAGCAGTTCTGTTAGCTAGTTCTGCAACCTCTCTAGACAAAGCTATGCATCCAACTTAAGACTGAGTTTTACATCTGTTACATTATTTCACTGTTGTAGCAAACACTGCTATGTATTCAGAAAGTCACGGAGAACTACAGATTTTCATGGCCGTTAAAAAAAAAGGCAATCTGAAGAAATTAATCTTCCAGTAATGTTTTTATGTTTTCCTGGTCATCACTCTATCCCTAAATTGCCTTTTATGCTTGGGGCATAAATCAGCTACTGATCAGATACTGTTTAGCTCCATTTTCTTCTTGATGCTATGTTGGCACACAGACCTTGCTGTGTGTTTGGAGCAGTGTTTGTAACAATGTGTAAGCCAGTGAACTTCCAAGTTAATTTGACCACCAAAGATCAACTCCAAAATGTGGGGATCATCTGTCAGTGAGCAAGACTCACTAAGCTTTAGGAGTCTGTGTTGTGGGAGTTTCCTAATACTTCAGTAATGTTTTATATATCCACCCAGCCTTTCCTAAGAAATGCTCTGGCAGTGCAGTTGAGATTACTGTGGAAATAAGTATTATAATAACATATTTGCACTTTTGTTAAAAGCATGCACTTTCCTTTGAAAGGACACCATCCATTATCTTGTGGCTAAAATAGTTTTGAATAGCTGAAAATATATTTTCAAAGACATTATAAAAGAAAGTAAACATTCTTTTTCTTAATAAGTCAGTAGTTATGTTTTGTCCTAGTTTACCAGAAGAGTTTTTAAGAAGTGTTGACAGAGCAAACAAGTAACATGCAGAACACTGACTTGCAGAACACAGACATTAATGCTAAGAAAAAAAGTGTATGGAGATGAGTTTGTGTTGGATTGTGTAATAAATACTGTACTGTTCCATAAAGCAAGCCATTTACCTGTGCAAATATTTAGATCGTGGGGTTTGGGGGCTTTTGCTTATGTGGGTTTGTTTGTTTGGGTTTTTTAATGAGGAAGAAAACCTCCCATGAAGACTCTGCTGCACTAAATAAGTGCATGCTACTCAAAACATTGTTGTAAGTTTAAGGTGGGCAAAAACAGTAATTTCCTGGTAATCAAGGTGCTTGTTTTCATGCAAGTAGATAACTTTTGGAAGATGAAATGTTTAGTTTTTTAGATCTTTGGATTGTTTTCAGCAAAGCAAACTATCTTAGTAACTATCTATCTTTGAAATTAATCTAACAGATTTTTATTACACCTTGCTGCTAAAACTGGAGGTGTTATTGTGACTAATGATAACTTCAGAGAATTTGTGACAGAATCATTTGCCTGGAGAGAAATTATTCAAAAAAGGTAATTATTGAATTTCAGTGAAATCTTAAAAGGATGTCTGTCCTTGCGGTTGTAGGCACTCTACCTACATGTGGGATTTTACTATCTTTAATTAATCTGTCATGCAATTCTGGTAGATCCAAATAAAGTACCCTGTGATTCACTGTGGTGATTCATGGCCTTACAGTCATGTGTTGAGTAGTTTAATATCCCTGTTATTCATATATTCTGTCATGTATGCATGTTAATTGCTCACATAAGCAGGAGCTTGGTGTCACAGCACACGTGTGTCACTTCTGAAGGTCACTGGATCTTGTTTGAGTAGCCCACTTTCACAGCCTCTCTTGTCTGAAAGCTCATTTTTTTCAGGGAGACATGATACCTGATGAGGATGTACAGTGTCACTCTTGATTATTCAGAATCAATCACTCTTTACTCAAGCGGGACAGATTGGCACAGCTAAACAAAACTAACATTTGTATCATATCCATGTAGCCATTTCCCTGCAATTGTTGTTCTTTGGGTTTAGATGAGTTCACTTAGTTATCAAATATCCCTGCTTCATCTTGTGGACTGTGTTTCTGCTTGTTTCTTCTTGTTAGTTTATTTGGTTTGGGTGTTTGGGATTTTTTTTCCCCATTTCAGTTAAATCAGGTTATTTTACTGCTGAGGTGTGATCTTCTGTTAGTGACATTTCCCTCTAATTCCTCAGTGTCCCTGACATCTTCTGAGGGTTCATCTGTTACAGTGGCTGGGGTCAGTATAGCTCTAATGAAATAAGTAACTGAAATCTTGCCCTGGATTCTCACAATATAGCTGCAAGACCACAGAGTTGATGCTGGCTAATCATGTAGGCATTTACATCATTTTTTGAGTGAATTCTACCCAAGTCAGGTTCTGGTCTCCCACAGAACTTTAGCAAGAATACTTGGCATGGCATCTCGAGTCTGTGGTTTTTTAAGAGCTTATGTTAACATCTATTAGTTTTACTTCTGGGGAAATTCCACTGTACCAAATCTTCTTGCAGTCAAATTTCAGTTGAACTGGGTTGTTGTTTTTTTTTTTTCAATGCAGATTTCTACCTGTCCCAAAGTGATTCCAGAAAAAAAGCTTTGTGTCTTAACTGTAAACATTTTATGCTGTGTTTGCTACTTGTGTGACTTTCTGCTAACACAGGCATTTCAGCTACATGACTGAAGATCCTTGCAAGGAAGGGGAGTTAGAACAACTAAAAAATCTCTAATCATCTAGAAAATTCCACCGTGGTCTTGTTGCAAATTTCTTGTCATAAAACAGTTGCTAAAAAAAAAAACCAAAGCCCTGTGTTCTGCAGTGTAATAGTGAGAGTTCACAGCTCCCATGGAATTATTTTGACAGGGAATGCTGGTTGTATCTTAGTTGGGTTTAGTAATTAATCTTCAGGGACTTGTGATGTGGTGTCTACTCTAAGGAAATTCGTCCTGTGCTACAAAGGTGAAGGACAACAAGGGTGTAATACCTTGTTATTTAAAAGAACTCTCTTGCAGGTTGCTCCAGTACACTTTTGCTGGTGACATATTTATGGTTCCTGATGATCCTTTGGGAAGAAATGGACCCAGATTAGATGACTTCCTTCGAAGTGAAGGCTGTTTTAGGTATAAACACTGTTTTCACTTTTGTTTGACACAGTTATTTCACATTTGAAATAAACTGTTCTCCTGGTTCACTCACACACCTGTAAAGCAGTAAAGGTGAGCAGGTAAAGTTGAGCAGGAACACTGTAGCATGTAGCAGTTTAACAAAAAAAAAAACAAACAACAAACCCCACGTTTTTCCTGTTACTTCAGTTCCTTCAGAAGCTGCTGGTGACATTTGCTTCTAATTGAGATCTCTCTGAGAACTGAGATAAGTATGACAAAAGCTGCTTCTGAGATTTGACTGGGCTGGCTTTCATGCACGGGTGTGTTAACAGCACCCAGAGGTGCCAGAGATGTGGGTGTGTGTTGTTAATTGCACTGATATTATCTAAGACATCTTGGTTGGTCACTTCTTCATAGTGGGACAATAAGGGCTACAAACACTGCACTAAGGTTTTTTTTTGTCACAGGGGAGACACTTCACCTCCTGATTGAGGGTACGTTACTGTTGTCAAAACAATTTTTGAGGCATTGTTATTAAATCTGTATTTGAGTAATAATTATAAATATTAATGAACATGTATTGTTCATTTAAGATTAATGAACTTTTTTAATGTGCACATATTCAAAGTATGAATTTGCTTTGCATGAACTGCCAAGATCTGAGGATTAGTTTGCTCTTTTGCACAACATAGTAATATTCTGTTCTTTCACCAGCTTAGGAATTAGAAATGCTAATAATTCTGAGGAGTATTGAGAGGGCTTTTAAAAACAAGTGAGGTAACTCTAAAAATTGTCAATAGAAAAGGCAAGCTATGCTTAAGGATTAATGCAAAGAATAAGGGAGAATCTCATCTATTGTAAATATTTGAGGAAAGTAGAACATTTTTATACCATAGATTACAAGCTGATTTGAAAATAAGTGTGTTGACATTAAAAAAGCCAGTGCAGTGCTAGTACTCCAGAAGGAAATGCTGAGTATTCAAGCTCTTGTACAAAACCTTTGAGATGTTATTTGGAGATGTTACTGTGTTTTACCTGCCTGTATCTCAGAGAAATAAAATGAAAACAGTGTTCTGAGCTAGGTGAGTGTGATGATTGTAGAAATGGAGAGAGTCTTTTGGGGAGACCACAGAAGAGCTTGGTTTCTTATCTGTAAACTTGGAACTGGAACTAGGCTTCAGTGTTTGTTTTGGGGTTGGGTTTTTGGTGGGGGGGGGAGGGCAGGACCAGGAAGAACAGAGAAAAGCTGCCAGTACAAAGAGTTAATTTTGTTCCTTCCCTGTGACTTTTCTACATGATTTAAATGATGCAGAAAGCATAAATGTCACCAGGAACAAGATCAGAAACTGGGAGGATCTTCAGCAATTAGAAAACTTTTCCACGCTGAGTAACTGGAGGTGTCATAACCCAAATGCTTTTAAAATAGAGCTCTGTAATTTAGGTACTGTTTCCCTTGGTGGTAGGAAACTAGACTGTGACATGAGTTCCACTTCACATTTCTCTGGTATCTGCTGGTGTCTGAAGTAGACTGAACTTTACATTTTGTAGTGCTAGCAGAGTAGCAAAACTTTTTAAAGTCTGAAATAAAATCACAATAATTAAGGAAGAGTATTAAAATCCTGGGATTGCTAAAACAACTTCATTGCCCTGTTAAGGATACCATACAAGGGAAACAAGGCCCTGATCTAAAAATGAGCACAGCTCAGTCAAGAACAAAAGTACATGAGGAATAGTCTGGTGAAGCAGTCTTGGAACCCCTTGTGGTCTGTCAGCATTTTCACATGTTCCATGTCAGTGTACATGTGTTCGATGTATCTTTTTATCTATACCTTCATAAAACAGTCCTTGACTGTTGCTGTGATCTGCCAAGTAAAGGACTCACAGCATATTGAGGCTATTCCTGGGTGATATTAATGTTAGTTGTGCCAGATTCAGATTGAGAACTGTTATACCTTCCGTTTTGTTTCACTTTGAAAGAATGCTTGTCATTTGGTGCCAGTCAGTAACTGGCTGAGCAGCAGGGAAGTTTAAGTTATACACATTTGTCTTTTCTCTCTTGTGTACAGAGAGCTACAGCTAGCATCTCCTTTAGCTTAATTAATTAAAACATTTTCTTTTGCTCTGTAGAGATTCCTGGTCAACACAGAAGGCTTTACAGAGCAGTGGACAATACCCTCCTGAACCACCCTTCTTCCTCCCTGAAGTGAGCAGTAGCAGTCGACAGCCTGCAGGCAGAGTGCACGATGATCGTTCGTCCCCCTGGCTTCCCTGGGAAGAAAACACAGAGCCTTATCCAGCAATTCCACCACAGAGATCTGCCTCAGAAACAGTCCAGCTAAGAGAAGCCTTGATCAAAATCTTTCCTGACTATGATCAAAGGCAGAAGATTGATCAAATACTAGCTGATCATCCATTCATGAGAGATCTTAATGCACTGTCTGCCATGGTGCTTGACTGAATGCTTACACAGCTTTTATATCACAACTGCTCTGACTAACAATTATCAATGTGAAGAAAAATGTCACTCTTTTATGTTACTTTGTGAATATTAAAAACCTAATTTTATTTGTATAAACAAAGATATTTTGTGTATGTTCTTTTGCTAATAGATGCCAGGTTTTGATAATTAAAAATTGCTGCTACTACAGATTTGTAGTAACATTTTCTATAAAAAAAACCCCGAATCTTCTGCTTCACTTGAATTGCTTGTAAAAGCAGTGGCAGTACTCCCTTTTGAGCAGTGTGTTAGTAGTTCTTACAGAGCCCTTTTCCTGGAAGGCAGAATTCCTGTCAGAATGAGACCCGCGCGTGGGAGCAGCTGCCAGCAGGTGGCGGCCGTGGGCCCGTGAGGATCCCCGGGAAGGGCGTGAAAATCCAGGAAAATCTATTGGCTCCTTCAGGCTGGAAATGCTGTGCACGGTACTTACAAGAGAAAGTATAAATTCACAGTTCTCATCGGGAGAAGGTGTTTTGAATGCTTTAAAGGATCTGAAACCTATACTGGTTTTAAAATTGGAAATTATCTTGACCATCAGTATTCTTTCAGAATAGTTTTAATATCTGTAACAATTGCACTGACACCTGTTTGTCTTTGCCTTGCGTGTTCTAAGTGTGAATGGTGTGGTGTTAACAGAATGTGTTGCTGTCTGTATAGAAATGGCATTTTTGTGCACAGCTACAGCTGCAGTCAGCTCCACCCCTTTAGATCTGTTCTGGGATCTATCCCAAAGGTAAGGGGGGAAAGGGAAGATAATTTATGAAAGCTGACCAGTAGGACCACTTTGAAGAGCAGAGCAAAGTTAAGATTGTCTGTAGCTCTGTACACATTTAAGTCTGTTACTCCTTCCTTTTAACCAGTCTCTGGTGCCAAGTGTTCACATGAGTAAAATCAAATCAGACTGTAAGGAAAATGTGGGCTCCATTTAACTTCTGATGTATGGAGCCTTACCCTAAAGCATTAGTGGCTTTCTCCCCAGGTCCATGGGCTCTGAAATCACTCTTTGCTTAGATGCAAAAGAGCTGAAATATACTTGAGGAACTGGGGGTTTTGAAAGACTGTCTTTTTGCATGGCCCTTTCGTGTTTTGTGAAGTCAGAAGACAGTCTTGCTCTTCCCTGAACACAAGCAACCTGAAAGAGAATTGCAGCAAGAACAAAAGAGTTTTAGGAACAGTAGTTACAGCTTCTCAAGAGGTGATGATGAAGAAGAAAGGCCTACATCCAAACAGATAAATCTAAATTATTTATTCTGTATAAGCAGGAGATTTACTGTTCAGGTGGGCAGAGTCCTTCTGACCAGCACATGTTTGCCAAGAAGTAGTTCTTACCTATGAAGTGTTATGTAATCTCCAAGTTCTAACCCCATAAACACTTAGGCAGTTTCTTAAAGCCTGTTTCACTGACAGTAGTTGGTATCATTTTAATAAATAGTAAGGGAATAAATCACCAGCTCCCTCACACTGCCTGGGGGGGCTGTATACATGTGTGAACATGCTCCTTGAAGAACTTGTCTTCTTTTCATTAGGTATATCCCTGGTTGCATATGTTTTCACTTTTTAGGTGCTAGTGTGGGGATATAAATATATTGTAATCTTTATTTCATAGAGAATTGCTTCATAGAGTTAGAAGGGACCTACAAGGATCGTCCAACTCCTGGCCCTGCACAGGACACTTCAACAATCCCACCCTGTGCCTGAGAGCATTGTCCAAGCACTTCTCGAGTTCTGTCAGACTTGGGGCTGTGCCCACTTCCCCAGGGAGTCTGTTCAGTGCCCAACCACCCTCTGAAAAGCTTTTTCCTGATCTAACCTAAATCCCCCCAACTCAGCTTCAAGCCTCAAGTCCTGTCACGAGAGCAAAGAAATTGCTACTCTTTCTTCTTCCTATATTTCTGTCTCCCAAGTCTGTTTCTGAAGCATGCCTTGTGCTGTTCAGCCTTTGGTTGCTGCAAAAACACGACCAGAAGCCGTGTTCTGAGTGGAAAATACCAGGGACTTTCCCTTACGTGTGAGTGATTCGGCATTTCTCTCTCCCTCCCTTTAAAGGGGTAAAGTTCTGAGACTGATTCCTGGTGTGAAGCCAAGTGCAGGATTTCTATGACAAATACAAGTTTCCTGTTAAAAGCAGTGTTTTCTCTTATATCTTAAGAGCATGTAATGCAAACAATTTTATTGCCGTTGTCAACAAGCAAAGCTCAGATGAGTCCCAGCAGTCGGTGCTAGTGCTGCTGTTTTCCTTCCTGGTTTAGGGCCATATTAGGGTAGCTCGTGTTTTGGAAGAGCATTTCTGAACCAGAGAGAGTGCCTGTGAAAGTTCCATGACAAACAGTGACTCACAGTGTCTTTCTAATGCTGGCAGAGTTTCCTTCTGTTTTGCAAGCTTGCAGGCTGTGTTTGATATTAATGTCTTTCTTGCTAGAATTTTGTGTAGCTGCATTAAATGCTATTTTTAGATGTGGGCCTGGTTTATGTTCTGGATGGCTCTGTTTTGTTGGAAAGGTAGTAGCTCTGCTATAATTCATGTATAAGACCTGTTATTTTCATAAATACAGTTTAGAATAATAATGACTTTGCAGATTCCGATACCTAATCTGCTGTCTGGTATTTGGAGGAGTTTTGTCTGGTTATATAAGTAGGTGTTTCTCTGATGTGTTCAGTTTCTCTTTTTTATCACAGAATGGAAACCCAAGTGCCTTACAACAGTGTAACTCATGGTGTTCAGACTATTCCTAGCCTTCCTGCTACTGTTTGTGCTCAATTTTGTACATAAATCTACCAGTTTTGTATATGTTGGTTTGTAACTCTGTGCATACAGTGGAAATGCTGCAGTGCTCAAGTAGATGGTGGAGATGATGACTTTTAAAAACCAGATGGATTTTAGATTTGTACATTTTTTTACCTGTGTATTGTATTCATTTATGTTTAGAATGTGGTTCCATTGTACTGTTCAAACTCTGCTGAGCTGCGTATGACAATCTCAAGTTTTTGCTGTCTGCCTTGTGGTTCACTAAGTTCTGTCAGGTAGCATTATATAATTTTAAATGGCTAATTCAAAGGAAGCATTTTCTAAGAGGGAACTGGGTTTGAATGCATTAGGTCCCCTTTTCAGTCTCCACTTGAGTATTTTTAACTGTTTCAGGAATTATATGATATCTTAAGTGTACATATGAGAAATAAAATATTACCTATTTTTAATTAAACAGAAACAACAGTCCAAAGACATCAGAATTCTGCTGAAATATATCAATTGAGTTTTATTATAATTTTTCACTAAGTATAGGAATAATTGTGATTCAAATCCAAAGTCAGGTATGATTTTTCTCCCTGGTTGTTGAATGACCACGCGATATGCAAAGTACTATGTCTTAGTATTGCTAATTTTAAGATAAAGCAAAATATTAAGTGTGTTTTACACAGAAACGCACACGCGCCGTTCTTAGTGAGAAGGCTGAAGGTGAACGGAGCCGCTCGGGATCCCGGGGCAGTGCGGGAGTCCCGGCGGGGGCCCCGCGCTGTCCGGGCCCTGACAGCAGGGGGCGCCGCCGGCCCGCGCCTCGCCCCGCCCGGGACAGTCGGGGTCTGCCTGAGGGCGCAGCGCGGACAGGCGGGCACTGCCTGAGGGCACAGCGCGGACAGGCGGGC
>VWZP01001207.1:1798995-1818996 GCA_013396995.1 Dicaeum eximium
ACTGCCTGAGGGCACAGCGCGGATTGTGGCACCGGGTGTTTCACGGGGCCCTTACTGCTGTCGGGTAGGCTCCGTTTGCTTCTCGGCTCAGGGAGCGTGCTCTGGTTTGCTGATAGTCTGTGTTTGATAGGCACGTGAAATCGGTGGTAATATATTTACCTTTGATATGAGTTCCTTGAATTCAGAGCTGCGGCCAGAAGTTTGCTGTTTGAACAGCTCTGATTGCCAGGAGTTAAGATATCGGCGCACTAGAAATTATAGTATAAAAAAAAAAAGTTCCGAGATTCAGAAGTATTGCATTAAAAATCAGAGAAGGCATCGCAGAGCCTCCCAGAAGAGCTGAGGGCATAGCCGGCTGCCGAGCACCTGCTGAGGGGCAGAGCAGGAGCCGCCCTCGCACCGTGACCTGCAGCACGCAGCACCGACACCACCGGCACGGTGACTCCTTCTGTGAGAGCATCCCTGAGACCTGAATCCAAACAGACCCCGCTCAGCGGCGTGTTTGGCAGACAAGGAAATTGGGAATATCTAAAAGGCAGAGCGTGAATGTCTGGGAATGTTTTCTGTGAGGAGAAGGAGGCGGTACATTGTGGTTTATAAATACTTTGTGTGGGAGATCTTCACAGCAGAGTGCTTTGAATTAAAAGAGGCACACCAGAGTCTTTTGCCAGACCTACTGGCAGAACACCAAGAATATGGATAAGGGCATTCTTGCCATTCTGAAGTGAAGGGGCATTAAAATAATAATATTTGGCATTCATTGGGAATAAATTAACGTTTTCTGTCACGGTTGTAGCTATCCAAGGATTCTCTACATTAGGAAAACAGAACTTGCCATATTTTAACTTTTAACCAAATTTTTATTCTCTTGGCCTGTGTGCCTATCAGCTGCTCACACCTAATCTAAAGAGAAATTTTCTGGGCTGAATATAACTTATTGTGAAACATATAACATCAACACGCAGCTTCCCAGTGTCCAAACTTGTTTCCCTTCCAGACTTGAGCCAGAAACAGACTTTTGAGTAAACGAATAAGAAGATAGCACTAGAAATGAAACAGTTTAAGACAATGCTAAGGTGATCATGAAACTGATTTGCAGAGTCTCCATCAACTCAGTGTGTGCACATGATTATTTTTTGTATAAAACCATTCAGTGCATTAATTTTGACTAAAAATTATTTAGGGCTCTGATTCATAAGCAGTAGATGTTGTAGTGGCCTAAAATGGTATTGGGGGTGGTTGCAGGAGATTCACTGCAGCTGCCCTTGCTGGATGCTGTGTGCTGGTCTCTCTGCTGTCACAGCTGGCACAGTGGTTTAAACCCTTGCCAGTCATGAGCCTGAGCCCTCTGTTCTCTGCTGTCAACAAAAATGCAGAGAAGATAAAGATATAGTAGCTAGATTGTTATCCTTTGTTTTACAGCATCCATCAAAGCCCTACTTTGTAAATGGAAATCAAATTAAGCTTTCCAATATTACAGCAGCCATGAGTCCTCCAAATGATGATGGATTGAAATAATTCATGCAAAAGCCCAGGATATCTCATCTATCCCATCTGGTGGATTTAGTCTCAGGGCCTTTCAGGGACATAATTCAAATGTTTCTGGTAGGAGGTGAATGTAATTGCTGCTTGAGGAGCTATTTAGGAAGGGAGGTTATGATTTCTTTTAATATAATATTTTATTATATACAAGTAATAAAGCAGCTTAAATAAGTTTGTAATGTTTCTGTAAAAATATTATAACCCTTTCTTTCTTTCCTCACTGATGGGCTCTTGCTTGTCTTTTGTTTGTCTCATAATGCACCGATGGTGAGTGATGCATAGTGAAAAGGATTTAATGGGAGTCTGCCTTAAATTGAAGTATCTGCCCAGTGTTCAGTCAGTGCTGCAGGGGCAGGGACAGAAATAGTCTGGTTCTTTTTTCCCCCATCTGAGGTGTATGTGACACCTTCTTGTCACTAGTTCTGCTGTTCAGCTGTGGTGGTTGTGGATTAAATACTAGTGCTGCATGCACATATTCTCTTTCTCCTATGAAATAAGGGGCAGGTGTACACTGAAAGAATTTAATTAGCATGATATATCCTAGTGCTGTAAACATACTGAAACACAGGCAAGATGAATTCAGCTAAATTAAAGAAGGCAGGCTGGTGGGCAAGGAGGAGCCTTGTTTGGTACCAAACAAACAGAGGCTGTGTGCTGTGGTGACACAATAAAGTCAATAGTGCTACACCCTGCTGTGAAAGTGGGTTTTTTTCTAAGTATGAAGAATTGAAGCTATGAACATTGGTTTCCAGTTTCTTGCTGGGTGAAACAAGCACAAAATCTGTCCATTAGAATCTTGTTTCAGACTGTCTCATGGTTAGTGAATGCTGGAGGGCTGATCAGGTATCAATGTGCAGAAGGGTGGGGAATATGATCAGCAACATTCAGAGCCTCTGAAACACACTGGGTGGGTGTAGGGAACAAGTTCTATACCACCAGTAAAAGCTGACAGTCTGTTTGAAAACTGTGCTTATATTTCAGAAAATACTCTGTCTGTGAGTTGTAACAACTTATTTAAGTACCACAGGCAGTGTTACTGTCTCACTCTGCACAGACTGTAATTGTGGAAAGGGCTGGGTATTGAGTCATATCCTACTGTAAAGTACAAGTTCAACAGGCATAAAATTTTACACTTTCTAACATTTGGTCTGAATTAAGAGCCCTTCTGAGAGTTCTGGGTTCTACTAAGTGATTTGACACTCTAGGGTACTGAACAGTCGTGGAAACAGGTGCACATTTTCTGTTATGTGTATCTTGGAAGAAATAAGGTATATGTATATATATGTGTGTGTGTGTGTAGGGCACACACTGTGGTGGCTGCAGCCTTGTCTGTGTTCCTTTTCAACCAGGTTGCTCCCTGAAGCTCTCAGCAAACACACATATTGAAGCCATCTGTGATACCCCACTCCCCCTGGACTCTCAAAGCAAGGCTCTGCTGACAAGGTAATTTAGCTCCCAGGTGAACAGAATATACTGGAATGATGGGTAACTGATATTATGGAAACACCTGACAGACCCATCTGAATTAAGGTTCTTCTATGCCCCATGATCTGCAAGTACACAGTAAAAGGGAGTCATGTTCTGGGGGTTTTTCTTGTTTTAACTAGGCAGGTTTAGTTCAAGAAGGTACTCAGAGCTCAGGGCACTTAGGGGCCTAAAGATACAGAAAGGAACTCTGTGGCATTTTCAGAAATGCATAGTTACATATACTCCTGAAGGACCACAGTGCTTCAGGTGAAGTGTGACTTTAGCACTTAAGCACTTACATTTTTGAAAAGCCCATATTTTGTCTTCATAGAGTATCACTAAAATGTGATACCTTTCCCCAGAAAGGAAATCAGATGTAGATTTGCAGTGGCAGGTAAATGTATTTTAGGTCCCATGCCATTAGCACCATCTGGAGCAGAGTGTCATATGCCACAGGAAATGCACAACTGCAGCCACATGGCTGTGCAGCATCTCCATGTAAACTGCCCCAAAAGTGGCTACAGTTTGTTGCAAGATCCATAGAACTCTGAAAGGGGGGAAACACCAGTGAAACTGTGGACTTGCTAAGCTGGGTGCAGCTCCAGTTGGGATCATTGCTGCCATGAGGCTGGAAAGGGTCTCAGGAGAGAGACTCAAAGCTAGAGGTATAAACTATGCATGGGAATGAGCAGTTGGAATTTTGGAGTACGTGGGAAAGGCTGCACTGGTTTCATTCCAGTTGTTGGTGCAGGCAGAGATTGTGTTTAGAGGGTCCATCCTGTGTTTGATGCTTAAACAAATGAGCACCTAAGTTGTGAGTCCTGACATACTGAGCATCAGGACCAGCAGTTGTCACTTGCTGGCATTAAAGGCAGTGAGTTCAGGACCTTGCTGCGGAGACCAGCCTTGAAATGCTTTCATAGGAGCTTCAGTGTGCATCAAAGTGTCTGGTTTTGTCCAAAACCTGGCACAGGATGTCACTTTTCCAAAGCAGAAAGAGCATTTCCATCTGAAGTATGCCAGAGCCATTCTCAGTGTCTTTGGCACATTTAATGTATCGATGCTTTGATCTCACATTAATGTGAAGTCAGAATCCTCCTGGCCTGAAAGGGAGCTTGTCAAAAGCTCCATCTCCCTCCTCCTCATGAGTTTTTTTTTGCTGGTGGTTTCCAGGCTCATAGTTCATCCTCCACCTTAACTCATGCACCTTCTGTTCAATACAAAAGTTAGCATAAATGTTAATGTTGCTTACTTGAAGCATTGGTACACAAGCAGGGGTTTTAGTGGGTTTTTTGAGCTTCTGGTTTTGTTTCATTTATTTTTTTTAAATATATCATAGGGTTAGGGTTGGAAGGGCCACAAAGACCATCCACTTCCAGCCCCCTGCCATGGATGGGAACTCCTTCCATTAGAATAAGCTCTTGTGGGTTTAAAATACAAAACCAGCAAAAACAGAAAGCTTGCATAGAAGTGAGGGAATGTGGGAATACAGCTTGAGAGCAGGACTCAGAGCTCTGCTCAGCTCGTGACAGTAGTGGATGTGTTACCACAGTAGGCCACAAGCCTTGGCAAAGGAGAGCAGAGGGCTGAGGAAGGAATGCAGAATGAACAGAGATTGGTACGATGTGCTCAGTAAGTAAGCAGAAACCATGCCGGGCCCTACATACCTGTGCGGGTGTGTACCAGCCTTTCCATTAGGCAATGTTACTTAGTTACATAAATGTTATGGTTGTGCTATTTTTAGCTATAGCTGAAAGGTACATAAACTTAGCCGTGTGTCTCAATAAATGGCTCCATGCATGCAAAAATCATGGAGACCCCGCCACACCCATCGTGGAGCAGGAGCAGCCTCGGGATCGGTGTGACTGACAGTGCTGTAATCTGCCTGGCCTGGCAGTTGGAGGTAAGCCTCTTACAAGTGTTTGTCTCCCTAGGAATTCCCCTCTGCTTAACCAGTGATAAAGAGATGATGGTCCATTTAACCACAAAGGCTTCTCTCCCAGCTGCCTCTGTATTTATTAGCACCGATTCTATAACACGAGAATAATTTATAGTACAATGCCATATCTGATTACAGAAGTGTTTTGTGATATTTTCTGTGTCTTGTGAATTGTTTAATATGAGGCAGCCATGCTGAAATGCTTGGATGTGTGAAGGTAGTGAGGCATTTAATTAAGTTGCAAGAGCCAATGCACTCACAAATGGAATATTGAACATACCACTTATTTCATTCATGGAACAAAATTGCTTGTGGATCTGAAGATGAAAAGACTTGCAGGCAGGCATGTTTCTCTGAATCCTAGAGGTATCATAACTGGTCTACAGTTTGGGTTTAATTTGTAAATGTCCTAATATGGGGGTTTGTGTTTTAACTAGTTTAATAAATCAAATACTTCTAGCAAATCCACTCTTGACTTTGCTTCACCTGTACGACCAAAAAAAATGTAGATCTCTTCCTTTCTCTTTGCAATGAAAGTATGTTACACTCTTTTTTTAAGTTTTGTTATTTTTTAGTGACAGGTGCATTTTGGAGGGGGTAGGTTTAGGGTTTTTTGGGGAGGGGGGGTGTTTTTTGTTATCATGGTGGGGGTGTTCTTTGAGAGAGAAGGGGACTCTTGATTATTCCTATTGCCTACAAAAGTACCATGTGTGGGGTTTGAGTTCACACAAACTGGGTTAATCTGGGACTGTCACAAAGGGCATATGGTCTTGCTAGGAGCATATGGTCTGGAAGAAGTCATTCATTGTGGTGCCCCAGAACCTTCCCAGCTGGTTTGTCCATGGGGTAAACTGAAGTGTTCACTGAGGAAAACTGCACATGACCCGGGGAGGCACTATCAGATTTCATTATTTGAGCCAGGATGCTCAGTTCCCATTGTAATATATTTACTGGAACTGTTTTCCCTCAAAAAAGTAACTCAGGAATTAAAGAAAAATCTTGGCACAGAGACTGTCTTTGGAAATAATCCATATGACAGTGAAATTGCTATTTAGGAAGCTTATAGCTTCATGAATTTCATTAGCAATGTCTATTAATTACTTTAAAATTATACTTGAATATCATAGACCATCTTTCCAGTTCTACAGATATTATTCAACTGACCTTAACAGGATTACACGCTTGTTTGGTTTTTTAAAGTTTGGAGAAAATAGTTTCCATGGCTGAACTTTTTCCACTAAATGTATTATTGATGAGGCTGATGATGTTTGCTGTGATTCTGTACATTACTTCTGTTTGGCCCATTGTTTGCCTACTCAATGGCAAACATAAGGTTTTGAATTAGAAAACAGAATAGAATTTCATTTGTAGAATCAAGGCAGCGATCTAAAGATCCATGGTTTTTCAGTACCTGTAAAATTCTAAGCATAAAAACAAATTACTTGGATATTTTTTGTCCCCATCTACAGTAACTTACATCTCTTAACTTCAAATGCTTATGCAGAGTCCTTGAATAGTGATGTATCTATGTAAACAAAATGCAGTGTGGCCTTAGAGATCCTTCTGTATTGGTAGATTCTTTTAGCTGTATATATGCAAATTAGGATTCAAGATTCCCCATAAATACAGTAATTTGAAAATCTACTGTTATTGAAGCAAAAATAAGGCTCCAGGCTTGTGGCAGACCCCAAGATAATTTTCCAGAACACCCTTTTGATAAGAGGTGTCAAAGAAAAGGAATTCCTCGTGTGTAGATATGAGAATTTTGATATGAAAATTCTTGTTTCTATAAATATTACTGGGGGGCTTTTTCATTTTCTTTGGCTTTATCCGTACTTATGTTCCTTACATGCTCTGCAGTGAATGCTTTTGTGAATTCTATGTCTAATAAAAGATCTTAAATTTATTTTATTGTCCCTGCTGTTACATTTGGTTAACAACAAGATAGGGCTCAATTTTGCTTATTAAGGCAATATAATCCCAGACCAGTTTGGGTCAGATAGGACTCAGGACATTGCCTAGTCCAGGCTCTTACTGAAAGCAGGGTCAGCTACAAGACCAGCTTGCTCAGAACCTTACTCTGCTGGGTCTTTAAAACCTCCAAGAGCTGAGTCAAGGCCCTTGTTCCACTGCCTAGCTGTACTCATGACCCACAGATGTCTGTCCTCAATTCAATCTGCCTGTCTCTTGATTCAATTTGTCTTTTATCTCTCATCCTTGCACCACACATTGCTGTGAGGAGCCTTGATCAGCTCCCTGTAGGTGCTGGTGAACTGCTGCCGTCTCCCAAGTGCCTCGCTGCTCCCAGCTGTGTCAGGGCTCTTTGCTCTGTTTTTAACAAGTGCCAGCTCCAGGGAGGACAATCCCTTCCCTGGATCTGAGGCTTTTCCTGCCGGCACAGCTCGGGGTGCTGGAGGACAATCCCTTCCCTGGATCTGAGGCTTTTCCTGCCGGCACAGCTCGGGGTGCTGGGGCCATCCTGGCTGCTGCAGCTCACTGTGAGTTTATGTTCAGATCCAGCTCCTTCCCAGCACAGCTGCCCACAGCCAGACACTCCTCACTTTGTGTTCTTCCACAGCGTTGCTCCATCCCAAATGTAGGACCCTGCTCTTGCCCTTGTTGAATTAGGACCCTGCTCTTGAGGTTGTTGAATTGCAGAAGTTTTGTGCTGACTCAAGCCACCAACCTATCTTAAGTCCCTCTGGTTGCATTCAAGCCTCTTAATTGATTTCACCCAGTTTAGACACACCAACCAAGCTGCAAATTTGCCGGGGGGGGAAGCTGAAATTTTTTAAGCTTATAATAAATTTGAAAATAGTGAAGAGTTTTCTTGTTATGATTTTGGTCTATGGAAGTGCATGTTTGGGTATGATTGTGGAAATGCTTTCTGAAACTCTCTAAGGAAGTTGAAGTTAGTGGAGCAAAACTTGGATTGAGAGATGTGACGTGATTCTGTGCAGGAACAATTAAACCACGGTAGGTTTTAGTAGGATCATCTTTGCATGTTGTTTTTCTGTGTGTACATTGGTTGGTACACAGAGTTGCAGACAAAAAACATCTCTCATATATTTTGTGGGAAGGAAATAATCTTCCTCTGCAGCATTTCAATTTCATTTGGCATTTTCAGAACAGCCAGGACGTGTAAAGCGGGGAGATCTCACACGTAGAAAACCTGTGTGTCAGTGCAAGAGCCTCAGCATTCCAGTCCTTTGGCAACAGAAAATCCTGCCAAGGAAAACTAGCTAGATACCTAAGCAGAGCAAGTCAACAGGAAATAGCCCATGAAAAGGTTTCCAGCAGAAAGCCATTGGGGTTTCTTAGCACAGTGAGTATAAATTTCACAGATTATATGCTTGTTTAGTCATCAAGGTAAATCTGGGGAAGACAAGATCTCTTAACACTAACACAATTAGCAAATGGTATGGAATTGATCAATGTTCCATGTATTACCATTTTGCTTTTAACTCTGACTTTTTTAGAGGTTCTTTGCCTGTCGAAGTGCTCTACATTTGTTAATTAACTCCATCTGCTGAAAGTCTGGTCTGGCAGTTTAATAATAGAGTGAGTTGCCTTATTAAAAAATTGTGCTTGAATGTGCTACTGTTGGTCAAAACAAAGAGAATTTAAGGCGAATATATCTTGGAAATATCCTTATTGTGCAGGTGATGTCAACATATCTTAACCTATTTTATCTATAGTTCTCCACATTTGAGATTTATAGGAAATGGTATGCCATGCATTCATTATGCAAAACATTAAATTTAACAGAATAATCTTGATCACACCAGCCTTTCTATGTAGATCATATTAAGAAATTTAAATAATCCCACTGAAAGCATGAACAGACTTGAATTTTGCAGCTTTGAAACTGCAAGTGAAAGAAAAACTGCAAATAACGAATTCCACAACATCTTGGTGAATTCTGCTTGAATCTGGTAAAGATATTAGTGTTCATTTATTAGACCTTATTCAATATGTATTCTTTACCACTAAATGCAGATTTTCTTGGCAAAGTCATGGCCATACTGTTACATTCTTAATGAATCTGGGGAAGGAAAGGATGCAGTATTTATATGCATTGGGTCCATATGCTGTAAGTTGCTTCAGTGTGTATATTGCTATTGTGTGTAGAAGTACTGTCATTTCACATATATCCTGAGGCAAAATAATGCCTTGATATAACAATTGTTAATATTGAATCCCAAGCAAATTTCTGTCTTATTTTTAACTCTGGCTTCTTCATTACATGTACTTAATTGTAAATCAGAAGTACATTATTAAATACTTAAGTTTACTATTCAAGGAATCTCTGTGCCTGCTCCTGCAGAAGCCACGAGCACTCTGCCATGTTCATAATTAGTCTCATGCTGTTGTGCAGTTAACAAATAGAATTATGTTGCACTTTAACAGAGTTTCTACCCAAGCAGCCATTAGCTTGTATAGCTTGACATGTAGATGACAGGCAGTTGTAGTTCACCTAATGATCTGGGTGGTTGTCCCAGGGTTCAGCTTTTTGCATCCTGGGAGATTAAATGCTGCAGATAGAGAATTAGGAGAGAGGACACCATGATGAGCCATCTAATGATGAATAAGTGGCTAGGTGAGGGATCCTTCTGCCATCCATTCTGATAAAAATGTTTATCAAAAACAGTGGAGCCCCACTGGTAGGAAATACTGACTTTTTCTTGCATCCATTTCTGTTTTTCTGCAGAACTGAAAAGCACTTTTTCTGATGTGTAAATACCTATGCTTAGAAATGGTCACCTATCAAAATGTTCTTTGACAAAACTGAGGTTTGTTAACCTTCTTCCTGCTGTGTCACTGTTGTCACTGTTGTGCCATAAGCTTTCCAAAATATTTTTATTGTTGAAGAGAAGCTGTCTTTCCAAACATTTGCAGATATCTTGTTTCTATGTGATATTCTTGTTTAGAAATATGCAAAAATCCATTGTGAAGACCTGCTGAAGTAATACAATTATTAACGTGGGTATTGCAGACCCTTTGTATTACAAGGCTGCACAAAGAGCTGAGCTGTGTTAGCTGCAATGACCCTCAGGTCTCCCTGGGACTTGCTGCTTTTCAGGATGGCTTCTGTCTTAACCACACATTTTTGTGTCCTTCCTTCTTCCTTCCTACATAGCTTGTAATGAAGTCAGCATTCTGAATATTCAATATGACCATCAAACCACGTGGTTAGCACCATTATTGGAACTTGCCATCCTATGGAGTTACTGGCAGTAAAGGTTTTGCACAAGTCTTTAGATTGCCTACATGAATGTAAAAGCACCATCCAAGGATGGATCACCTGGTAAGCTGCAGGTGTTGGGAGTTATGTTTAAAAACTATTGTCAGCCTGCTTTTAGTCCTTTCAGTAGTATTTAATAGTATTGTCCCTATTCCAAACACAATATATTCTATACATATATCTCACATATATATATACGTCATATATACTTGTATGTATAATAAATTAAATGTTCTTGTACACACCAGGTAAAATACAGTTGCCTTAACCACTGGTATTGTCCCCTAGGAATTACACAAACTTATTTGTTGTGGTCTAATCTTTGTAACTAAATGGAAATCTGACACTGTCAGGATGTGAAGACTAGCAGCACTTGCAACAAAATAAGTAGTAGTTGGTGACAAGCACACAATGTTCTCTCACAAATTCTACCTGCTATCTGCTCTTAGGAGTTTATTACTATGATTAAGCTACCTAATTTAAATTGCTCCTTAATCATTGCCAGAGTTCATTAAAAACATACTTAAGCTTTAAAAAAAGCTGTATTTGCAATAATTTATTAATATCTATTTAATAATAAATAACTAAACCTTGGAGAGTTGACCTGGACTGTAACCATTAAGAAAATCCTGCCTGTAAGTAGCTGCAGCTGCGACTTCTTTTGTTTCACTGAAAGTGCCTGGATGGAAAATAAACTCAGCCTATGCAGTTGAGTTTGTGGAGATAATTGGGTTGAAAATCATATTACAGATTAAAAATAAGATCCACAGGTTCCTTACGTCTGATGCAGCCTGACTGTGCTGTATCTGTATACACCTACCCTAACGTCCTTTTGTTTCCTGGGAGTGCAATCCTTTTTATCAAAAACACGAGTAATTCATATGTTACACTGGGACAATCTCTATTGACTTTTTAAAGTCATGCAGAGAATGCATCTGGGTATCCTTTGCTTCAGAAGATGCATGTCTCTCCTTAAAAGTGTAATCCACAGCATTAGCTACCACAATGGATTGTAAATACACAATTTATCCAGACCACTCTAACTCATTGAAAATTCTGGCTATAAATAGATTTCTGGTAACTGAATATTCAGATATATACCTAATGGAATTTTCAGAAGTGCCTAACTGGCTCCTTCCCATTGATGTCAAAGGAAAACAAATGCTTTTGGAGCACTGCACTTCTGCCAGAAGTTTTTATTATTAATTGGAAACAGCTCAGGTTATATATTATGAGCACATTTCAGTTTGGTTTCCCGAAGTGTCTCCATAATGTCCAGGCAATATTTATTTGGCTTGACAGAGTTAAAAGGGATTGCACAACCTGAGTAATTTACTGTTTTAACAGATGCTTAGCAAAGGGTGTGTTGTTTGGCACGGGTTCAAACAGGCATTAATTAGAAAACAATGTGAGGGCCAAGGTGATGGCTGGAAAGGTCTTACTTTGCTAAGCTCCATCACGCATTGCTTAATTTTGTCAGTGTTGAAAGAGACTTTTAGGACACTGTGGGAACATGTAGGGTCAAAATGGTCTTTCAGGGGGAATTTTAACATCTCAAAACAAAGCAGCTGGATTTTAAGCAACTGGGAAGAAATGAGAGTAGTCAACAAAATTGCAAAGTAAAGGGAATTCCCTGTGTGCCCGAGGTAAAATCATGATGCTCTGAGTAATGATTATTAATTTAATAGGAAAATTAATTTTGAAGGGGAAAAAATTACTTACCCAGAGCTGGTTTGCATTGTAGATACTCAAAAATGACAGTTCTTGTAGTTGGCTTGTGCCTTGTGTGTCACATGTAATATTGCTTTTTTAAATTAATCTCATCATTTTTATCTTTAATTTGGTTATCTAGCTGTTTATTAGAAAGTACACATTGAGCTTATGACTAGGATAATTGAAGGAATCGTAAAGATAACTATGGTAGGTTGCTCAATCATTTTTGTTGTGCAATCCGAAGGGAGAAAGGGGGATTTGTGCTGATTGTGAACTTCATCAGTTTTAATGTTATAAATCTAAGGAATCCTAGAAACCAAAAACATAAAGGCCTTTTTTTTTTAGTTTTTCCTGTTAGTGCACAGCTGTTTGATTGCTGGGTTCTGTATTACAGACTGCAACATTGCTTTTTTCAGTTAATTACTTGCAGAGACTTAGGAGTACTTGGGTAGGGTCTTTTGGATGGTGGCTGATTTCCTCATGTCAAATGTGACACACAGTCGTGTGAGAATGGTGAGTAAATTCTTCTGTTGGATTACTGCAGCTGCTTTCTTCAGACATGGGTATGATTTTTTACTTTAGGGTTTTTATAAAGGAATTGTAGCTCAGGTCTTTTTTGAGTTGTTTCAGCCCTGCTGAATGACCTGCAGGAAAATTATTGACAAAACTGTACTTCTTAAGAACAGCCTCAGCCTGAGATCTGAGTGAAACCTCCAGTCATCCTTCCTAAGCTGAATGATACTAAAAGGACAAACAAAAAAGAAATAAGGAAGAGGGGGAAGTGCTCAGAAACTACAATGTTTATATGTGTCCTTAGTGTGGTTTTGGCTATGGAAAATGTAACCCCCTGACCAGACTTCCCCAATGGGCTCTCAAGACTTAGACTTTGGATCTTTCTTTCTCCTTTTGCCTTTTACTGTAAGGAAAAGCAACACTGCAGCATCCTGCATGTTAAATCAGTGCACAGACCAGTAGAGATGAGAACAATGCATGTGCAGGAAGCTCTGGGAGTGCAGCACTGACAAATGAGGAAAAAAAATATTAATACTCAAGACAAAGCAGGTTTATGTGGGAAATGGAAGTTGTGCTGCTTTTTCAGCTCTATTACTCTGTGTAAACCTGGCAAAAGAGGGGCATGCCCTGTAACAGGACTGAGCTACAATCCAGAGAGAATACAATAGTACATAGAAACGTGGTAAATAAATGTGTGAGGTGTCTCTTGATCTCTAGGGGAGCTCAACACTTTTTCATGCCTGTATAGACCAGCCCTAATTTTTTTTTTTTTTTCTAGTGGCTTCAGTTGTTAAGAGTGAGATCAGTAGGTTTTGTCCCACATTTGAGGAATTTAAATATTGGTTGAAATATTTGCTTTTCTTTAGTGCATTCCATTGCAGAGCATCTTGTTTTGCTTTTGCCTCTCCCACTTCCTTTCAGAATTGTACCAGCAGCCTACAGGCTTGTTCAGCATTTCAAAGGGGCAATATGATTCCCAGACCAGAATGGTGTCAACAGGAGACAGTCTGCCCAGTGTCAGGTTTTTTGTAAGTTGTTTCTTTGTTTACGCTGTGAAATGAGAAGGGGGAAAAAAATCAAATTGTGCACAATTGGCTCCAGTAAATGCCAAGAGACAGTAAATGCCTTGTTTATTGCCTGTGGAAGGCTGGTAACTTGCTGAATTTCCATCGAGGCTCCTCCGTAAAGATCTCCCTTGGAGCTGGTTATGCAATTGATGGGGCAGGGTTTTGGCTTCTGGAGCAGCAGGCTTGCATAACGTGGTTTATAATCCAGCACTCCCTTCCCAGCCTGAAAGGACCTTTTTCATAAGACATTTTCTACAACAAAAAACTTCTTCCACATTTCTAGACAATTACTGATCATACCATGCCCTCTTTCATAAAAAAAAAATTCTACAAGAGATTTTTTTACTTGATCTCTTTGCATATAGGCACTTTTAAAAAAATAATGAATCATTTATAAGTCCCTTCTTTTTTTTTTTTTTTCATACCATGAAAGCTACTTTGTATTTTATTAGCAGAATTCTTGTTGATACAACACTGAAGAAATTGAATTATGCCAACTAAGCACTTCTTGGAGGCCTTACCACAAATAGGCTGGTTTCTGAGAGCTTCATTTTTCTTACATGACCTATATTTGAAATCATAGGTGACTAAACCTGAAACTAGAAGCTTTTGTTTGTGTAGCTGGGAGAGGAGGCCTGCATAGCCTGACATTAATGCCACAAAGATGCTGTCTGTGGAGATGGCTGCAGTGGTTACTTAAGGACAATGGGAATTGGGATGTCTTGTTCTTTATTGCAGCCTAGGGGCACGCATTCTTCTTCCTCTAACGAGAAACTTCCATCTATTCTTCTTCTCCTTCCTTCATAACACACGCTGCTCATCTCCAGATGCTTGGTGCTGTGTGCATGTTTCTGTCCTCACAGAAATGTATGGATCCCCCTGTCAGCTGTGACAATTCCAGGGCAGCTGATGGCTGGTTCTGTGTTACAGCCTCGGTCCTCCTCTGCTTCATGGCCTGGCTGGGCAACTTTATATCTGTACCAGGACCCATGCAGCAGGAACTGACCTACATATATATATGACTTCTTTATCTTGCAGTTTCTAGGAGAAAAAGCAGTAATGTAGCAAAAAATGTGTAAATGAAATCTTTGGGAATTTGAAGTGGGTACTCTAATATTCTTTCCCTCCTGTCACTGAACTGCCCCACTGAATCCTCATGCCCAGCAACAAAAATGTTCTCAGCTCGTTACAAACGTGGTACTCATCAGGTATGAACTGGTGACTTGGAAAGAGCTGAAGTTACATATGCATCTCACATCATTGTCAGCTGCAATTGCAGATGACTGGCCTTTCTGAAAATAACTTTGGGGATGGAGATGTGGTACTGCTATTTCAGACAGCAGCAATCAGAATGACTTATGTGACATCATATGAAATCTGTTATTAAGATGTCTGTAGCAGTCATTACTTGCTTTCCTTCCATGAAAGCAGATATGAAAGAAGAAACTAAGAAAGGTGTTTATTTAAATATTACTAGTTTAAGTTTTTGGACGAAATTACTAAAAATTCTAAATCTGGTTGCTGAAGTCCTTATTCACTAGAGGAGCAGTATAGAGAGCAGAACTGGAAGCTTTAGAACTGTTGTACAAATATGAGTTGTCATATATTTATGCATTTTTAACCCACTGTCCTCAGGAACTGGACTCTGCCAAAAGTATTAGCAGAGAAAGGTTTTGACTGGGAAAAATTCACTGCAGGAAAATTGTTTCTCACCCCTCCACTGTTCCTCTGCTGCCACTACTATTGTCACCATTATTTCGCTGTTTCATTACACAAACGAATTTCCTTTCCCAATATCTGGATTGTCCCCAATGAGGTGGTAATCAGAGGGGCTGCTGGTTTTGTCTAGTGGATTCTCTGACACCCAAGGAGATGATTATTGGATCAATCATAGTACCAGAATATTTTCATTTACGTCCCTTGGATTCACTAAGCATGTTCAGTTTGGATATGAGTGGCAAACTACCTTTCAGTGTCCACTTCTTCCAACTCCGTAAGGGGCTGACAAAAATAACACTAAACCTCCAGCAGGAATTGTTCAGATTCATATTTTGAAAAGTCAGTTTAGTTGTAGCAAAAAACCCTCTGAGATGTAGCATGGGCAAATTGAAGTAAATTGTCATATTATTTTGGATTTTATTATTGAAATGCATTTGTAATATCGGCTGCATATAAATCAGGAAGTGTGTTTAGAGGTTATTCATAACAGTAAAATCTTTTAGGAGGAGCTGCACATTTATAATTTGGGGCTGCCTAAAAGGCAAAATATGAGTCCTTGCACACAATCTGGCTGCTCTCCACTAAGCAGCCCTAGAGTTTCATCTGTGAGAAACTGGAACCAATCAAACATTCTGTTTATGCAGTGTATGTTATCTAATTAGCTACTAACTCTGGAGTGATTTGATCCTTGGCAGTTTAGGGGTGGGGATGGGAGGTAAAGTTGCATTCTCACTGGCAAAATCCACATTAATTTCAGAGTTTTTAACTGAGAGAAATGTGGGGTCAAGACTGTTGTATAGCAATACTTTCACTAAATTGTGTATGATTGCTAGTCCAGTTCTTACAGTAAAAACAAGTTACATGAATTGAATTTTAAATTCAGCCTTTCATGTTCTGAAAGAGTCTGGAAAGGCTAATCATGAAACCAAAGCCTATATCCAAAACTGTGAAATGTCAAATAAGTTTCCATGGACAAGCAAGAGAGCTTTCAGTTTTACTCCTTTAAAAGCCTTCAGCTCTGTTTGTCTGGCTCTTTGAAAATGAAAAAAAATTCTGCTCATCTCTCCTTGAAACTGTTCACTGAGCTCAAGAGCAAGGCCAGAGGGGAACAGAATGTGTGCAGCTCTAGAAATACTGTTGTGAATTAGTCTTACAGTTGTGAATTAAACTAAAAACATGTCATTGATGTTACAATATTTATATGCTATACTAGCATTTTTTATGCACACCAATATTAATGACTGCAAAGCAGGATGTTTTTTTCCTCAGCTGTGGAGTAAAACTCTTTCTGTGGACTCAGTAGATATATCTGTAAAAGTAATATTAACCTAGAACAGCTCACATCATGTCCCTGAGTGTTCAGCTGCCCAGCTGTCAGCGTGCCCTGTCTGCAGATTTGTGTTAGTGCAGCCCCTGAGCATACACACCTCCTCCTTTGCTACCTAAGATGTATTACTGCCGTATAAATCAGTCAAAAGTATAAACTCTGTTTATTAAAAAATCACTTTACATTCGTCATGGTATGTAGTGGATGCTTTGAAGGAAGGTTATATGAAACAAACAACATTTGTCTTATCAGGTTATCTAGTTATGTAGCAATCTGGGATAATTCATTGCAAGCAGAAAAACAACATAATGGGGAAAGTTTTCTGTTTATTGGAAAAAAATCAAATTAGCAGCTTCAGAAATAGCCCTGAGTCAGACAGCTAGCTCTATTATTATGTTACTTAGAAGCTAATGTATTATGAACAAGTGCCAAATATTTCTGTGTAATGCAGAAGAGATTAAATGGAAGCTTCTATTTTTGAGATTTGCTTTGTAGCAGACATGTAATCAACAGAAAGTCCTAGATAACAAGTAGTACACAGATAGCCCTGCTAATTATGAATAATTATGTAAATGGTTATAATCTCAGAATAGTACTTATCTGAGGGATTAATATATACCGATCAACAGAAAAGTTTGGAAAATTAGTTTACCAAAAGTCAGATTTAAGTTTATTTTTAAATGGTGATGTAGGAGCATAACTCAGCTATGTAGTTTTGTTTAAAGTCACATTCCTAGCCTGAGGAAGGAGAAAACTCCCTGAGAGGGCTGGACTGCACAAGTACATCAGGTTTTGAATCCGCTCAGCTAACTTGCACAGTACTTGGTTGTCAGAGATGACAAAAGTTGTGGGTTTCTGAATACATTTCTGTGCAATTCTTGGCCAGCTGAGTCTGGTTTTATACTTTCTGTATTATTTCTTTGCTGGAAAGGTCACTGTGTAGGGTTGCAGAGCTGGATATGGTAAGAGTAGTTTCTCCAGTTAATACACTGCAGTGGCAGCTCCAAAACAATTGTTCTTGCAAATATTCTCATTTCTGAGACAAATGCCAAAAGTGATTTCAAAGATCTCTCTGTTCTAGAAAAGTTCAGATGTAGTTGACACTGTGCACAGTGCCAGTACAGGGGTTCAAACAGATTGGCTTTATTTTGAATAAATAAGTACAGGATTTAGGGTGAAATTCTTACTGTTTAGAAATGTTTAGGACTCAACAGAATTGTCTAGAGTAAGTTGCACAGGAATGGGCTTATTTTAAAAATTTTCATCCAGAGCAAGAAGATGGCCTAGTTTTGAGTGAGAAAATGCTGCAGCAAGTGTTGACTCACTCAGAACTGACCTCCTGTCTTTCTAATTCTGTGCTTGTGGAGCCAGGGCAGAGAAGACATCAGGGAATTTACACTTTTAGCACAGATTTATAGGCTCTGAACATATTTGTGTTCTCTGAATAGTTATCCAGTGTTTAGCTTTGCGTGTATAAAAACGTTGCTGGATTGGCAGGTGATGGTTTTAGCTTTTGTGGGCAGCAGCAAAAGTTTGAAGTACCCACTGCAAAGTTTGAAGTGCCCAGTGAAGGCTCCGAAGTCCTGTCCCAGCACAGCGAGGCACTTGAGCTGCGCAGGGCTCTGTGTGCGGGGCAGGAGCAGGAGCAGCACCCCGCCCTGAAGGCTCCCTGATGGAAACCAGGGCGGATGGAACAATGCAGCCCTGGCAGGAGGAGGGAGGGATGCACTTCACAGCTGCCCAGCAGAGCAGCAAGCCTGGCACGTAGCGCTGGTTTGAAGAGAACCCCGAAGGCAATTACTGCTACCTCGTTAAAAGGATTAAAAACACCTTCTCTTAAGACTTAGAACATTTTCTATGTTGGCTCTGCAGGCTTTCTGAAATTGGTTGAACAACAAATTGAGTTGTGTTTTGGTTTAGCTTTTGTAAGAGTACTATTTAAAAAGGCCCTATCTCTAAATCAGAAAAAGCATTGTCTTTTCAATAGATATTGTTGGTAATTCTGAAGTAAAATGTACAGGGACACCTCGATCCTATTGGCTTTCAAATGTTTGCACACTAAAAAAAAAAAATTGTAAGCCAAAGCAAGTTCAATTAGGAAGCCTTTGAAAGAATCTTTTTACAAGATGTATTCAATTTACTGGGAATTCTTTTCCCCTTATGCTACCAAACAAGTTACTCTTCATGGGTTAAATTCTAAAACTTACTTTCACTTGGGCAAATTCAGTTTTGGTTCTAATGATGAAGTAGCTTCAGCTTAGCTCCAAGTTTTGAAATTCAAAATACAACATATTAAATTATGTGGTAGTAGCAAATACAAGATAATAATTATGCTAGTGCTAAACATTTTGATTCTGATAGAGGAAAGTTCTGGAGTTTTTCCTTCTACCACACAATCTTGGTGTTAGGTATTTGTTTTCCCTCAATATGTATTTACACCATTTCCTCCCTTGAGTAATCACTACCTCATTTAAATTAAACTTTAAAATTGCATAATTCTGTCTCTATGAAATTCTGTAAAAGCCAATATTCATTTGAATTTGACTCTCAGATTCTTACCAGATGGTTGGATGAAGTTTATATTTATAAACAGTCTGTTCATGAGTAGGAAATCCTCATGTGATCAATATGGGGGATGAGATTTTGGGGTGTTTCAGGAGTGTGCCAGCATTTATCCACAGCAGCCTACTGGGAGCTAAATAGTGTATGATAGAGACAGACCATGCCTTAAAGGAGCTTGTAACACTGTGAGAAGTGGAAACAGGCAGAAGAGGAGGTTCTGGGGAAAGTCTGAGGTCTTTCCTCACTAAAAAATAATGCACAGAAACCTTTTATAGCCATTTCAAGTGCTTAGTTTAGGGAAATAAGTTGTTATTTATTGGCCCAAGTTTAGGGGGATTTTTTGCTTCCTCTCTGAATGGAGAGGATGTAGAATGTATGTTTTTCTTGAGCTGTTCTCTCTCTGATTGAGTCTCTGATTTTGTTCATAAGGCTTTATATAAAGGACCACAAATAAGGATGCACATTCTGAAAGTAATGCTTTTTCTGTACCCACCTGCTTCTTTCTTTGGGGCACCAGGAGGAATTCCATGTCCTGTGTCTCCCAGGAAGCCCCTACACCCATCCCAGCACGTCTGCAAGAGGGTGTGCTGCTCCTTTGTACACTGATAGTATCTGAGGTGGGGCTGGCTCAGGAGCTCCTCCAGGGGACTCCCGACGGGTGCCACGCTCCCTTAGGTGCCCAGTTGTCCTACAGGGTGGCTGATGGGTGACACAGCTCCCTTAGGTGCCCAGTTATCCTACAGGGTGGCTGATGGGTGACACGCTCCCTTAGGTGCCCAGTTATCCTACAGGGTGGCTGATGGGTGACACGCTCCCTTAGGTGCCCAGTTATCCTACGGGGTGGCTGATGGGTGCCACAGTCCCTTAGTGCCCAGTTGTCCTACAGGGTGGCTGATGGGTGACACAG
>VWZP01001207.1:1819260-1846582 GCA_013396995.1 Dicaeum eximium
GGAAAGTCTGAGGTCTTTCCTCACTAAAAAATAATGCACAGAAACCTTTTATAGCCATTTCAAGTGCTTAGTTTAGGGAAATAAGTTGTTATTTATTGGCCCAAGTTTAGGGGGATTTTTTGCTTCCTCTCTGAATGGAGAGGATGTAGAATGTATGTTTTTCTTGAGCTGTTCTCTCTCTGATTGAGTCTCTGATTTTGTTCATAAGGCTTTATATAAAGGACCACAAATAAGGATGCACATTCTGAAAGTAATGCTTTTTCTGTACCCACCTGCTTCTTTCTTTGGGGCACCAGGAGGAATTCCATGTCCTGTGTCTCCCAGGAAGCCCCTACACCCATCCCAGCACGTCTGCAAGAGGGTGTGCTGCTCCTTTGTACACTGATAGTATCTGAGGTGGGGCTGGCTCAGGAGCTCCTCCAGGGGACTCCCGACGGGTGCCACGCTCCTTTAGGTGCCCAGTTATCCTACAGGGTGGCTGATGGGTGACACAGCTCCTTTAGGTGCCCAGTTATCCTACAGGGTGGCTGATGGGTGACACAGCTCCTTTAGGTGCCCAGTTGTCCTACAGGGTGGCTGAGCCTCATCGCTGCTGTCACTGAGCAGCTCCCGCCTGCCAGGCCGGGAGGGACCATCTGGGAGAGCTCTGCAGATTCCTCCCAGCGATTCCATCAGAGCCTTGTAGGGACCTTAAAGCAACGCTCTTTGTTCAGGCCCTGAGGCCTCAGGGATTTGCATCTGAACTTGTTTCCTCCTCTTTTTAACACGCTTTGTCATTTTAAGTTCAAACTGGCTGTGACATTGATTCCTCCCTGGCGGCAGCTCTGCTCTTTACCAACAGGAAGTTTGCCTCTTGTGTGGTTGTTAATCAGCAGCATGATTTCCTTCTCAAGAGAGCTGTACACACTAAACACACTCTCTAGATGTGTCTTCTGTCATCAGTCCTGTGCTTGAATTATTCTTTATCGTGTCTTATATAACTGATGGGGCTTTTCAGATTGCTTCTGAGCCAAGTTCAGAACTCCATGTATTGTGGAAGCCACGCTTAGTGAAATACAGCTTTCTCCAGTGGTAATGCTGGGCTAAGTGGTGTTGCTGTTACATGGATTAAATTTACATAACATCTTGTCTTCCAAGGTTTTCTCATTCATTTGGTGACAAGGCACAGTAGTTAATAGATCAAACCACAGCTACACTGAGGATGGAATTTCAGCCTCTGAAATGCTGAGACAACAGCTGTGCTCCCGTGGGACAATGTAGATCACAAAGTCCTGGATAAAGTTTTTTTCATTTAAGTGGTTCTGGCTTAGAAACATGCTTCCAGGGCTGATTAAAGCCAGGCACTGAACATCTTTGGGAACCTCTTCAAATTATCTTCATGGAAAAACTCTTCTTACTGTTGGAATTACATCTGGATACCAGCTTCGGCCGAAGGAAACCCAGACAGCACCAAATAACTATTTTGAAGGGGGAAAAGAATTATATTTTTAAAGTGAAGGTGTCTCAAACATTTGGTTTCTCAAGACAGACACATGGCAAAGATTTTTATGGACTACGCTTTGGATTTTACTAATTCTAACATGGAAAATATTCAGACACTGTCATAGTAGATGAAAGCAGAGAAAATATGCTCAGAGGTCCTAAGAAAATCACAGCTGGTTGGTTGTTTCAGGATCTGACCCAGCAAAGATTGCAAACCATTCTGGAAATCAGAACTTTGGGTTTTACAGGCAAATCAATCTGATATTCTTAATTTTTATCTAAGCCTAAAGGTCCTAGTGGTAAAGCCGATTTTCTGGTGGTATCAGCATTTTCATATTTAATTTGTGTGCAAGTGTGTGCCCAAATCTGCCATCTTTTTTTAAACATAAATTCTTTGCTTTTTCCCCCTAGTTTCTGTGTGGTAATGAAAACACTGCTAGATGGTCTACCCCCAGATATTTTTCCTTAGTGACAGCTAGAAAATATGCTCTCCAAGAAGTACTAGGCATAACAATAACCCAAAAGAGCTCCAGCTAAAAGGAATGTAGACGTTTACAGCTACAAGCATGTTTTCAAGTACAACCTAAGTAGGAGGCTACCAACTATTGCTTTTTTTGTGAAGTAAATTTCCATAGCAGGAGGAGAATGTCTGAGTGGACTGAAAATGTCCTAAAATATGTAAAAGAAAATATAGGCTACAGGGGGAAAGAAAATAGACTGGTTTTTGGTCTGTCCAAGCAAACTAAGGCAGACCAGGCCACAGATTCAGGCACTGGCCCTTGGTCATCCTTGCTGGTTAATTGTTGTGGCCTGAGCCCAGAGTGAAGGGAATGGCTGGGAATCTTTTCTTCCTACTTGGACAGATCAAGAACGTCTGAAGTGGTCAGAAATTTTGTTTAATGTCTGTTCCTTAAAGATTAATTTAAAATTACTGGGTCATTTACTGTTCTTGTTTTGTTTAGAGGCTGCAAGCACTTATCTAGACTGAAAAGCTAAAATAAGCTCTCTTCTCTTGTCTCTCTTAGGATTAAAGGTACCAAGAATTAATGATCAGGATAAGATATTTTGGGCTAAAAAGATTAAGTTCTTTTTCCTGCTAAAGCACCTGCATAAATACAGACAAATTTAGAATCAACAGACAATATAAATGTTATATGATGTGACTCAGCAAAAGGACAGATGTCAGATCATAGGTGAATGCTTTAATTCCAACTACTTTTTGTCTGTCATATAGATGACTTTCATTGCTAGCACAGTCAGAAACTGTCTGCTTTGCTCTTTTTTACTGTTTATTTCATATTTTCAGTTCAGTTCTGAGTAGCTGAAAAAACTTTTCATGTGTGAAATTGCAGGAATGTGTGTGCTACAGTCCTGTTACTTTTATTCTGTAGCACTTGCAGACCTTAAGTGTAGTCAGTACCCGGTTTCTTTGCAACTCTCAGTCCATTATCTAAGTTTCAAAGTGAAACATTTCAAAGATGCTATAAATTATCCTCTGGAACTAAATATGAATGAAAATTATTTAAACACCAAGGTTTGGCATGGCTACCTTGTGCTTTAAGCATCCTTCCTTAGATTGCTTTACAATGTGAAACTATTGGGGAAAAAAATGATAGGACAGATCCCGTTACTTTATTTAAAAGGTATGGCATTTGAAACCAGATTCGATAATTTGGAAGCAAGCAATAGCTGCAATTTAAAAGGAGTGGTATTATCTGTCCCTGACTACAGTTTTGGTCTAAAACAGGTCTAAAATAACTAGGAGCTTCCATGGAAATACATCGGGAACCTGAGTGCATAACCCCCTGAAACTAATGGGCCAGGGTCCGCAGGGGAGGAGAGGGGCCTGGAAGGAGTGAACTGCAATCCAGCTTTTATAGATTTGTAACTGCAGTTCTCTCTGTAGTGTCAGACTACCCTCCTGGAAGCTGCTGCTTTTCTGTCACTCAGTCAGGGTCACAAGTCTGGATTCAAAATAAAACGTGGGTCTAAAGCTTGTTCTCTAAATGGAATAAAGGTGGAATATTTTGTCCATCAGTGTAGAGGAGGGAAGAGTCCCCTCTGTGACATCTCTTCCATATGTTAGTACAAGGCTGGACATTTTTGTGCTGACATGCTCAGTATCTCATTTCAGTAACTGATATCAAATTCAAGAAGAGGAGAAGGGAGCAGTCATGTGTATGTCTTTGGGCCAGCAGGTTTCTCAGCCTCTTACCCTGGGGGAGTTCTGAGGGAAGTCCTTGGTGGCAAACCCAAAAGCAAGACTAGAAACTCTCCCTCTTTCATCATTGCCTGTTTTAGAGTGCTTGAGTGCTGTTGCAAAGGAGATCAAGGAATTTGGATTCCTCACGTACTTCTAGGTTGCAAAATTAATTTGATACCTTCTCCTGCCTTTGACACCAGATAGGGTCTGGAAAGGGCTTCACCATCTGTGTTTGTGTTGGCTTGGTCTTTGCATGTCTGGTGGGTTAGTCCCACAAGTATTTCTCTGTGGACTGTACTTAAGAGCCTTAGCTGATGCATTTTTGCATGTTCCATTGTTTCTTCACATGGCAAATGCACTGAAAGCCTTTAACAAGTCCCAGATATTTCCATCTCTTGTTTTAGGGAGGTCTAAAACAGGATGGTAAAACTCTCCAGTCTATATGATGTTGCTGAGCATTCTCTGAACTTAGTAGTAAATCCACACAGCATTTATGGACAGACAAAAATGCTCCAGAACCATCTGTGCCTTGTGTAGAATTTCAGCTTTTCTATCTACATATTGCATTTTAACAAATATGTAACATAAACCATTTTCCTGGTTACAAAACTACTTTCTTTTGAAGTCTCTGGGACATCCTTCTATTCTATGATAAAGCCACATTTTACCACTTTTATTTGATAAATATGCCTGATAAATCAGGAGGCAGGAGATTCATTGCATGCAAAATGGTTGCAACAACTGAGACAGAGAAGGGAGATGAGTTTTGTCAGAGAGAAGTTTTGAGGAAGAAAGAAATTTGTGCATGGAATCTCAGTAATGAAGTAGTTTCCTCACTAAACACCCAGTGGCACTTCAGGATAAGACTTCTGCCTAGGAGAGGAATGGGCATTCTCAGCCTTCAAGGACAGGGACCAGGGCAGATACAAGCTGGTAAGTGCATTTAAGAAATGGAAATAAAAAAGAATAAATATTAAATATACATTTTTAATCACCAAAATACTTTCTAGTACTAAAATGGACAATAAGTTTACTTTCTGCATGTTGCAAGTTCCTAATAAAGTAAATCAAGAAGGAAGCTGAAATCCAGGTGGGAATCTCACACTACCTTGCTGTATGCTTGAATATATTGAAAATTAATAGAGTTTCTTGACCTGCTGTTGAGTTCTCACAGGTCAACTTCACAATGATTTCTATGAAATCTAGAATTTAGATTTGTATGTGTACAAGCTGCAGACACAAGTAAGCTCTGTTTGTTTACACAGCATCAAGTAGTTTTCCCAAGAAACGTGAAGATGAAATGTGTTTCCAGGAATTTCCTGTTAAATAGTAGCCTCTCTGTGAATTCAAACTTCAAGAGCTGGTACCCTATTGAATAGGGCTATATTGTTATGGGGACAAAATGGTGGGCAACTGAGGCAGCTTTAAAATGTAAATGTAGCTTTTCTTTTGCGTCCAGATCTCTCTCTCAAAAGATATCAGATTTATGTGTTGCAAAAATAAAACTACAACAACTAGGTTACATTTATGGGGGGGAAAAGGAAAAACAAAATTGGAACCATATGTTCAGAACTAAGTTATTACTGCTTTCACAAATGGTTTGTTGTACAGCTTTTTCAGAATTATCTCAGATAAGTATTCTGTTGATGACAAGTTGGAATTAAATTGGGATAATACACTCTGCATTATTTTAAAAAAAAGTAAAATAAACAAAAGTATCTTTCTGGCTAAAGGTTAGTTGTCACCTTAAAGAATTTTTGGTTTAGGTTATTAAAGTGCTCAATAATGATTGGCTGCCCCTGGGAGACATTTGTAATATTTTATTCCATGTAAACATATGGATTCAATTTAGTCAAAGAACATTGTGAGTGAAAGCTGGCCCCTCTCCAATGCACTGCAATAGGTATCTGGAGGTTTGAATACTTCGTTTGATTTACTCTTATGAGATAAAAATTACCATCAATCCAACTAATTGAGACCCAGTAAGTGCCCTTTAATACTAAGAATCATAGTAAAAAATTGAAAATTAAATTCAAGTTCATGTGCAGAATGCTGCTGCAGTATAATAATCATAGGATTTGCAAGAGAGGTGTACAAAACCTTTTCAGGAATAACTTTGCAAAGATATGGCAGTAAAATAATTTCTAACTCAGAGTAGTGGAAGTTTTCACTCTGAATTGCTTTTTGGGTTTTGCCATTTGATATCATAACAGAAATATGTTAAGCTGCTTTGCTACCCTTTCACAAACATCTGATTTATTTTCTTCAAGAGTAAATGAATTTGGACCTTTATGACCAGGCAAAGAAAGTACCAAGCATCTCCTTTTGAGGTACTAAATACCACATCAAACATCAACACTGTCATGAATCATGAAGAAAAACATCTCTTGATAACCATAATATTTATGAAAATAATTTGAAGCATCAGTAACCATGAAGGACATCAATACTGTTGATTAGTTAGTGAACAAATTTAATTCCTGAGATATAGCTGTAACTTCAAAGTGATGGGCTTTCTTGATTGAATTTAAGTTTCATGGTCAAGTCATATTTATTTTGCAATTTATAAACAACACGGGAGGCTGTTCCCATGTGTAATAAAAGCCTTTTGGGGAGCAAGGGGGTGGGGGGAGAGCTGGAACTGAGCACATGCACTCCAGCCTCCATTCACCTTCTCTGGCTTTCAGCATAAATTTTCTATCCTGATTCCTTGCAATTTTGCAGTACTTGGTGTAAAGGAAATCAAATAATTGCATTTCGATTTGTAAAATTACCACATGCCAATATCTTACAGGTTATAAAGATTGACTCAGTAAGTTTTCCACTTGTGGAGGTGTTACCTCAGGTTTGATTAAGCACTGTTACATCCTTGGAAGGTGTGCAGTTCTTACTGTGCAGCTGCTTCAGCTTGGGGCACAAATCCTGCACGCTCTCACCTACTTCCCCTGGGTCTTGGAACTGTATTTTTGGCATTAATCAGTTGTCAGAACATAAATGTCCATTATCATTGTGATGATTCAAGATATTTCACTTCTACTTTGGTTTCCCCTTCGTAAGACACAGATATTCTATATGCTCTCTGTTAGATTGAAATAATTTTTTAAAATAATTTGAAGCAATATATGTTTCACAATCTTTCTAAATAGTAAATGCTGTAGGTGTGATCCTAAGACCACAGAGGGCCAGAAGGATCCTTCAGAGCCAGCTGGTGGATCAGGCCAACCTCTGACATACTGGCTCAGATGTGCTGTCTGACTTCCACTTCAAAATTCCAACATTAGGGGGAATTGTGGAACATTTTCTAACTGGCAAAAAAGAGAAAATATAAAAACGCTCAGACATCAAAGAGTAAATATTAATGCAAAGGGCTCCATATTAGGGTTTTTAGCATTATCTTTAAGAATTTTATGGTATAGCAATATGGATGTGCAGAACATGGATACAATACCCACTCCATGTGCATCAACTGCCTGAATATCCCTTGCCATGGATCTTATGAGGGGTGCGCCTTGAGATTTTGTTTTCAAAAATGATCAGTCCACATTTTTGAAGCATAGAAATACATTCACTTTTTGACTGTCCCTCTGCAATTTTCCATGGCTTGATAGAAAACACAGCCATCAAAGCAAGTGGAAAGGTTGTTCTTGGCCTCCTTCCCAGTTTGTAGTAGGTGAAACTTTGGTATCCAGATCCTTGGGGGGGATGTGGGTGCATACATGGACTATATAAACCATAATAAATCACTTATTTTAAACATAGTTGGTCCTTTTTCTTGGCATCTAAATGACTGAGATTGTGCTGTATTTATTTTGTCTCTTCCTAAATGTTGTATTGAAAAGGAACAGATTCTTCCCTGCCCATTTCCTCCTATGAATTCATTTAAGTATTTTTATTTCTAAGCCCTTTTCAGGTTATTCAGAGGTATAATGGGCTAAGTTACCAAAGTAGTGTAACCATTTTTTCACCGGTTTTCCCATTATATGGTAGAGAAGCTTCACCAACCATATTGATCAGCATCCATAGCAAAACATATTACATATGCCACTAGCATTTTATTCCCCAAAAGTTAAGGGTAGAAAATAAGAATGCAAACAAGCACTAAATATAAGCTAAAGGAAACTACACCAACTGCTATAATAGTGAGATTTAAATGTGACAGCCATACCATGGCAGAAAACTCCACAACTTTATTGGTGACAAAGAAAATCAGGAGTGCTGGTTGTTCCTGAACCACTGCACAAAATGGTGGAAATTACCACCTTTCTGATGTTCCCTTAAGTACAAATGGAAAAAGAACAAACGGTCAGAGATTCTTTGCAAGTCAAGTCATTTCCAGCTATAGTCTTGCTTCCCTGTATTTTGTAAAGGTACTCGAATTCCTGAGTTCAGGGGATTGCCCGAGTCATGCAAGTACTTGTTATGGAAAAACAACACTGCTGTTTACACTGCTTTGACTTTCAGCAAAGGTCAGCTGCTCCCACCAAGCTGCAACTTCTCATACAAGGAGTTTGCAGGAGTTCTGTGGGTCTTGTCACTGCAAACTGGTAGCCTTGGTGCTCTGCCAGGGGCTGGGAATCTGGGAGCTTAAACTCTGTGCAGAACCTTGCAAAAATCAAACAAAGAATTTTGTTGCCCGCAGACAGACCGAGGAGCTCACTGGATTAATTCTCACTTCCTTCTCACCACACAAGCCACTGCCATTTTCAGGTCTCATGGAACTTCCTGCTCACAGCACTCCCTCCCTGACAGTGAATAAAACAGTATTTAGCACAAGATGTCTGAATAGCTCAGTGTCTAATTTTAAATATGTTTTTCACTGCCATTTTTGTGTCTCTGTTTTTTCAGTAGCTTAAATGAGGTCAAAGACTTTGTGGCTTTTGTACAATGCAGGATAATATATCTGAGTAATCTAGCCATCAATTTGATAAGGGATTTAGGAGAGGCCTTCAGTCCCCATTTTGCCTCCAGGTGTCCACTGATTAAAAAAAAAAAAAACAACCCCAAAACAAAGAAACCCACAAACTGTTTGAAAGCTCTATTTCTGCCTGAGCGCGCATTTTATCAGGCTCCTGATTTATTTATTGTGTTTGACCTGGCTGGCTGCTGGAGCTACGGCGATACTCCGAGTGCTGTAGGAAATCAGCTGGAGAAAATGTCAGGCATTCTGCTTGTCTCAGACAGATGCAGGTGCAGGATTACGCAGGGATCTGTGCGGTGTTTCCTTGGGATGGAGCAGTGCTGGCTCCAGCCACTTGCTCACGTGAGGCTGGTGCAGCCTCTCCCCTCTGTTGGCATGTGCCTCTTTGGAACTGTGCTTTGCCAGGTTTGCTGGGAGCAGGAGAAAGTTAGGTTCGTTTGTCTTTTGTCAATATTAGCCCAGAGAGGGCTGATCTTTGCACCAACTTTCTTTTTGAAGCACAGAATCCTCAATTATCCTCTATCCTCTTATGTATTTTTGAGGTGACGTAATCCCTATGCTGTTATTTTTCTATAAATGAGTAGCACTTTGAAAGAATCATTGTTTCTAAAAGTGGGTTAAGGTATCACTTTAAGATCTTTGCAAGATCTCTCTGTTTGGAGGTTTAAATTTAGAAACCTGTGCTGTCAAAAAAAAAAAAAAAGTTGCTTTTCATCTGCTTTCCCTCTGGCTCCCAGGAGCCAGTCTCGATGTAGCAGACACTTCATTGCTATTTCCTTTTCAAATCTAGGACAGCGAAGCTGTGACACTTTTCAAAGTCCCAATGTCCTTGTTAATATCTCTTTGTGCTGTGAGTGAAGGTAAAGCTTATGCAGGAAGTGTCCTAGTTTCCAGTTCCTAATTCCATTAGAAAAACTTTAGAAAACAGAAGTTTGACAGCTTCTGGTATTGCTATATATTAGATCATGTATATTGTGGTGTGTAAAAGCTTTGTGCAGTATGGAGCAGATGAAATACAAAAGTATGACAGTTTATGATCCACTTGTAAAATATTTTATGGCTACATTTGAAAGAGTTTCAAAAGTAGCTTCACAATCATTTAACTGAGATGCAACTGTCTGGTACGTGAGCACGTCTTAATGGCTCTCTAGCACCAGAAAGATATTTTCATACTGGAGTTAATTCAGCAAAAGACCACTAAGATAACTAGGGAATTGAAGTACATGGTACACAAGGAGAGGCTGAGAAAATTTGGTTATTTGAGCCTGAAGGAGAGAAAGTAAAGGGGAAAACTTACTGTTCTCTTCATCTGTTTAATAGGAAAGTGCAGAGGGTGACTCTTCCCAGGGGTGCAGAGCTATAGGATGAGAGACAAAACATGTAAACTCAACCACAGCAAATTTCAGTTCCACAGGAAATGTTTTCATTGTGAGAGTGCTCAAACACTGGAACAGATGACCAGAGAAGTCATGGGATCTTTGTCCTTGGAGAACTGGACAGGATAAAGCCCAGTTCCTCCAGATCTAATTGCACCTGCTTTGAGAAGGGGATTGGACCCAAGTTGTTTTCTCTCTATGACTGAGCAAAGTATTTGGTGCTGGTTTTGTCACAAGAATAAGGCAGCATGTCTTTCATATAAAAGCTTAAATACTTTTAGAGTTGCTGTGAAAATGGGGAGCTCCAGATGCACCAGCTCTGGTCACACTTTCTTGTCCTCTCCCTTCTCTGTACTCATGCAGCATTAACAGAAATTGGACAAATAATGCAGGAACAATCACCAGGCTAATACCATAATGCCTTTGCAAAGGGTTTGACCTGGCCAGCAGAGCGTGTTAAAACCCTATTTGTGTGTGACTTTTGGTCCATGGTGAGGAACAGTAGGGTCATGAGTGACAGTGTTTTGAAATCAGCGGAGGAAAGCTCCAATGAGATTTGAGTTTTTAACCACTAATGATAGGAAAGTGTGCCTCACACAGAAATTCCTACTTTCAGCTGTTTTATATTACCCCATAAAAATTGCTCAGAAATATAAATATGCACATACACACTTATTTTGCTAAATTTAATCTCAACAATGTTTTAAACTGTTGCTGCAGCAGAGACTTAATTCAAAAATTGAAACTGAATACAAAGGAAATTAAATTCTACATTCTGATCCCTGTGCTCCTACTTTTATCTACTCACCAGTCAAAATCACTTATTTCCTCTACTGCTGTGAGAAGCAAAGCTGGGATACTGATGGTCCTTCCCCACTGACTGCATTATGCTTTCAACTCTTGCTGGAGGGGAAAAAATTTTGCAAGAGTGTAAACCATTATAGCTTTTGCTTTCTGAAATGAAAGATTAATGACTCCTACTTTTTTCCTATAAAGCACTCCTTTTAATTCTTCTCTGTTAAAAGAATTTTCTTCACCTTTTCTGGTGAAAGTGGTCTTGGCAGTAGGCAAAGTTTTGTACAGTATCTGTAAGACTTCTGGACAATCAGCAAATCCTACTAAAGTTTATTTGAAGAAAACTGAGTGGCTCTTGTAAGAATGATTGATTATGCCTAATGGGGACATTTCTGCTTTGGGACAAATATTGTTTTCCTATGTGTTCACTGATCTTGGTGGGACTGCCAGTGTGCTACTGAACTCCTCAGGAGAAGATCTGACTGAATATTGATGTTATCCATAAGTGCTGTAGACATAAAAGGCTAGATTCTAACACCTGTACTGTAATTATTCTCTGTCCTTATCTGTATAACTTAGGCAGTCACTATGGGGTAGAAACAGGAAGAAAGGCTCATCATTTCCAAGTAAAGGAGGTATTTAGAAGATGGCAGTAGTATTAAAAATGAGAGCACAGGAAACACATCCCTTTCAAGGGGTAGCACCCCCATGGCAGGCTGGAGGTTTTTGGTTTTAAAACTAACATCTCTCAGAGTGCTGGCAGTGGGGGAAAAAGACAGGGAACTAATCAGGCAGTCTTGGGGGGTTTGTCTTTCTTCAGTACAATTTTGAAACAGAGATGAACACATCACTGAGCTTCATAAACCAAATACTCCTCTATGCAATCCCAGTAAATCAGCAGAATTGCATCATGATCTAGTTATCTCTGCAATTTGGACTACATGACATTGAGTTCAAGGTGCTCATATATCAGGGGAATAGATATGTCAACCTTGGAAGATACTGGCATGTCAACTAGTTTGCTTCAGGGTCATAAGTTGATATGGAACACTATTTGGAAGGCCTTCCTTTGGGAAACTCCCTCCTGAGTATGTGAGTTCGAAGGGGAATATTAATAAATGTGTATACTGAGAGAGGAGGACATATGCTGCAGTCCTGCAAAATGAGAAATAAAGGGAGATCCATCAGTTCCTGAGAAAGAATGTATTGGGAAGAACCCTAATATTATATGCCATTTATTAGGCATCATATAAATATCCCTTCTTTGAAGCAAACTGTACTGATATTCTCTGGAACAAATGCTGAGGAGAAGGAATGTGGCTGAAATAAACAACTTTAAAGTCCTGAAGGTAAAATGTACAGAGTAAGATCTGCTCAGACAAGATGGTAAGTGGGATGGACAGAGCTTTTGCTGACACACACGTGATCCCAATGCCCAGGTTTTCTCTGTTCCTACACTATGTTGCTCTTGAAAGCAAAGTGGAGGAAGAAAGCAGGTGTGGTTCCACCATCTTTTAACCAGTCCATTCCTTAGGGTCAACCAAACCAAAGGGAGGGACTTCTGCTGTGTGTGACCTTTCCCTGATGCATAAACTGGAACTGGAACTTCCTGTGCACGCTTCCATCCCCGTGCACCTGCACAATGTTTCTGTCCGTGTCAGTGGGCTTTGACCCACCCATACTCTGCACACTGACCTTTTGTACAAGCTGAGCATAAAGAAATTAAAGTGGGCTGTGTATTCAGCTTCTCTGGCCCCTGGCACGGGTCAAGACCAGTTTAATGGGTGCAGCAGGCTAAGCTCAGGCTCTCTGAGGGCAGTGCAAGGCCAGCAGGGGAAGAATGGTGGAAAACATAATGCAGCAATTGAAGCACAGTTGGCATATATATTTCAAGAGAAATTAAAGGTGCTCTGGAAACATCTGGAAGTCCTAAAATCTCTGAAAATAAATCTATGTAAACTCTAGGCTTTAAGCTTCCTCTGCAGTGGCCTGTAGAAGCACAGTGTGTTAAAGATAGCAGGCATTCTCATCATTCTCATTTTTATCACATTAAAAATGTGTGTATCACATTATACAGCTGTCTGCAGTTGGTGATACGAGCAGAATATATTGAGTACATTTATTTATGAATCATTTTATGTTAACATGTTCAATCTCATCACTAACTTTTAGCTTATATTGTCTTCATACTTTCTAGAAAGCATTTAATATCCAGATTGATAGATATTTCTCTTCTTAAATCCTAATTCACAATACAGTATCTTGATGGCATAATAACTTACATTAGGACCTGGTATTTACTCTGCTTCTCTTTACAGTTAAATGGGTTTGATGAGATCCTGCCCTCTTTCCCCTGCTGCTCAAATTGTCATCTTTCTCACCACTGTCCAGTTTCTAGCCAAGTGGTGAGGGTAGGATGTTTTCTGACTGTATTTGTGACAGTAAGTGATCAGATCGGCACAAGTGCTTAAATTCCAATCCAGTCCAGAGGCTGGACTTGATTGGTTTCACTGCACATAGAGTGCATGTTTGTTGTTCTTGTCATTCCACTGAAATATGCAATCTTACTTGTACTAAGCCTAGAAGTACAGCTAATATAACTTGCAAATTACTATATAGTGTAACAGCTCAGACTTTATTTCTTAATGGACCTAGCCTTGCCAGGGCTAAATCTTCACTAATGATGTAATCTTTGCTATTGAGGCTTCAAAAATACCTGGGCAAATAGTGCAAGATCTTACATAAATAATAGTGAATAATCTGAGGTAGCTAGCAGTTCATTATGGCGTGGCAGGAGCTGGATGGAGTGCTGACAAATGGGTTGCAAAAATGACAGGCAATGTTTCCAGAAAATGTGAAGTGGTGCCACTGTTTTCCATTGTGGATTTGACTCAGAAGATTGGAACTTGCCTGACTTCTGGCCTTCATATCCATCACTTGTTGGCAGCATATCACTGTGTAAATAAACCTGTTTAGTTCTTTTATTATGGTAAGTTTCCCAGATCATGTCAAAGTACATTAAATACATTTTAAAATTAAATTACCTTTTATCTTGAACACTTTAATTATTATTATTTCGATATTCTTCAGTCTGACATGTAAAATGTAGAAATATGCTTTTGATATTGTTATATTTGGGTTAAACAAGCCCTTTCTGTGGGAAACAATGGGAAAGGTTATCTGTATCATAACACAGCTGAATATTTCTGCCTTGTACAATGCTGTGTGATTAGGTGTTCCTGCATGGCAGACTTGAGTCTGTCCTGGCTTACAGTTTGAAGCCTTGACACCCCCTGCCACGTTAGAAAAGAATACTGGAAAAATACAGGAGATGTACAAGTTGTATTTTGGGGGAAAATCAGAACTATGGGAAGTGATTCAGAGATTTTGATGAGAGATGGGCAGAGCAAGTTCACTTGTAGTGAACATATTTGTATTTGGGATTCTAATACAAGCACTGGCAATCTTATAAAGCAAAGAATATAATGCTCACAAAGTCTTTGTCAGGCTGGATGCTGCCCCAATGTTCCCTTGAAGGCTTAAGAGAGGGTGCCTTTTGTTCCTGTGTGGGAAAACTGACTTATATTTAAAGATTTATGTTCTGGTCATCGTGTGTGGGATGAATTTGTTGGTATGACAGACATGTTCTTTGAAACATCACTGAGCTGCTCCCCAAGAAGTTACTTATTTGTATTGTGAGCTGTTCCATTGCTCCACAGTGGAACCAGAAAGCTCTGGATCTGTTAAAATGGAGAATCTATTCACTAGAGTGGGAAGTGATTACATTTACCATAATCTCATCTTCCTGTGTGAGCTATATAAAAACATTCCCTCCATCCCCCATGATTAATTTGCAGATGTGCAGTATATTTTATGTCTCTAATAATGAAATTATTTCAGACCTTACTGTGGATGAAATTAGATTGTGGTCACTGGAAAGGAGACCACGTTCAGGTTATATGAAGTCCAAAACCTTATTATTTAATCATTTGTAAGTTCTTCAATTGTGTTTTTAAGGGTTTTACTTTCCCATTTAAGTTATCCTCTAGGCAAGAGGGGCAGATGCTTTCACTGCTCTCTGTTCCTCAAGAGATGAACCTAATGCAGATTTGAATCACCTTGAGCAGAGCTCTTAGACCAGGCACTCTCTCTATTCTGTCCTGTACCATGTCTTGATTCAATTTACAAAGTCCCTTCTGACTGTGCAGATTCTCATACACAATTCTCCAAACTGGAACTTGCCATATTAAGGTTAGTCAGGTAAAGTGGATACCTGGATGCTGATGATGAATTTCAATTCCTGCTGTGATATCCAGATATATATGTTAATGGTCCTTTCTTTTTCTTCACAAGTTTTCTTTGTTTCCCTTTTATTTAGTCAGGTTCTTCAGTAAAATGCTGAGGGAAAGAGAAGAAAAATATGATGGATTATGCAGTAACTGAGTGAGTTAATTCATAGCCACTTAAATGCATAGCTTTAAATTATATTATTCCCTTTCTTATCCTTTACTTCATTCCTGTAGAGAATTAAGAGTATGTGCACAGTTAATCAATTGAATTACAGGTAGCAATCTCTTTGCAGCTGAGAAATTCCAAGGCTTGAGCAATTAGTCTGCCTGTTAGGCTTAAATCACTAAAGCTATGGAGACACTGACACAGGCTTTGTTAGAAATTCTCCTGAAAATGGAAAAGGTTTGAGGCAGTCACCTCACCCATGTTTCTGAAGGAATATAATACAATCCAATTTTTCCTGAGGACTGGCAATAAGTACCAGGGGAGTTCCTTGAAGATCTGATGCCTGGCAAATTGCACCTGTGTTGATGGAGCACAAACAGGGTCAGTGCCCAAAACTACTGAGGAAAATTGTAAAATACCTTAACACTTTCAGCCCTCCTCTACCAAGTATTGAAACCTGTGGGAGATTTTTCAGGAATTATAGCTCAGAATGCTGGCAGATAGGTACAAAAGAATTATGGCAGCAGTTTGCACTCCCTCCATGAAACTGTAAATAGGATGCAGAATATCCATGCAGCTTTTTCTCTACCAATGCACTACCATGAGAGGGACAAAACTATTAAGTTTAAATGCATTGTATGCATTAGCCTGGGAGATCCAGCTGGCTACAGCTCAGCTCTTCATGCTCAGTCCCCAAATCTTTTTGCACATCTGGTGTGTAGACAGTAAAGGGCTGTGCTCCCACACCACAAACAGGGTACAAATCTTTCCTGCCATTCACAGAATTCTGATAGCATGGGAATTTGGGGCCTGTTACAAGTTTTATAAGCTTGTATAAGTTACATACATTCTTCATGCATGTAACTATGTTTATAGAGAAGCACGAGGTGTATGAAGGTCTGCTCCTCTGGAAGATGAAACTTGGGCTAAGACACTCAGGGAATGGGCAAGGCCTCACAGGTTTTTCATGAGGCCAGAGATACACCAGAAGAAATATCCCAATCTTTTCCCAAACCAGACAGAGATCTTCCTGCTAAAACAGGTCTTTCTTAAGGAAGGACTTTCAGACACCAAGCATGAAAATTACTCCTTTTCAGCAGAGGAATACAACAAAGGCAGCAGATATTCTTCTGTGCCTCTGGACAGAAAGGAACAAAGAGGAAATGGCAGAACCCAGAGGAAACAGAAGTCTTATCTTAGTAAAAAACCTAGTAAAAAGTGAAGAAGATCCAGTAGTGTTTCTCTGTAAGAGATGTTATACAGCTGATGTGGACACCTCATAAAAAATGGAGAGCGTATAAGTGAATCTGTGTGTAAGCCAGTGGTGATGCCAGGGGATTCTTCTGTTTGAACTTGTAGCTGTCAAATGTGAAATGTTTTCCAAAACCACACTGAGGATTGATTCTTATTCCTATAATTCAGGACTTCTCAACAAATACAGTAGGTCAGGAAGAAAAAGAAAAAAAAAAAGCTGTATTTCTAAGATTCTGTATCTGTGCTTCATAGGAAATGAACATGTATGAACATAGTAAATGTTCATATATATAAACATTCTGATACCTCCCTCTGCTGATGCCTGTCTTGCTAAAATTGGGATTTTCTGACTAGAAAGTGACTTGGAGAACATGATCCCTTTCTGAGATCATCTGCTTCTATTCTGCATATTGCACCAAGCAAACAAACCATGCTCCTTCTCAGATCCATTCCCAGCCCCTCTGTCAATGTCTGTCAACTCTCAATGGTCCTGAATGGTTAAATCTTCTTTCCAATAACCTCAACACAGTAGGATCAATGCCTTTTTAGTTAATTAATTCAAATGTTCATGTTTTTCTTATGCCTCTCCTCATGCTTAGAATAAGAATTTTTGCAACCCTGCAAATCTGTTATTTTCATTCAAACAGCAGCAAACATTTTGTCCCTTTTTTTTTTCTTTTTTTTTTTTTTTGGTCATACCTACAAAACAAAATATAAATATCAGGATGTCACATACTGTGCTACTTCCTATATTGCTTGCTATTGTGGTCCTGCCACTTTCTTTTGTCTGTATTCTCTTTTCACTCACCCATCTTATACAAAAGTATGTGTGGGACAGGATTGTCATCCTAACTTTATATTTATTAAACAACTGGCACTGAAGCCCTGGCTTATGACTAGGATTCCTAGGCATGGTGCATTTAAAAAACAAAGTAAAAAACTAAACAAAATAAAAAAAAATAAAAAACCTATATAATTTAGGCTGGTGCAAAACTGGAATTGATACTGTTGAGGCTATGTAAAGAGATATGATTAAAGACATCTGAAAATCCGATTGCATATTTTTACCTAATACATTTTCTTGTCTTGTAATTTGAAGAAGTGTCCAGTTGCAGTCTGCATAGTAGAAAGAATTAAATTCAGTCTTCCATCACAAAAAGTGAGGCTGGTGTGGGCTTATCATGTACGTCTTAGTCAGGGGGTTTGCTTGTAAGTAATTTCTGTGACATCAGAAGGGTAAATGTCCATCAGCATTCCAATGTCCTGGTTGTTCAAAAGGGTTACTCCATGAATTATGGTCATGAGGAGTTGGATTTTTCGTAGTCCTTTTGTAAGTACTGCAAGGAGTGCAAATCAAACATACCAGTCTTTTTTTTTTTAATGCACACATGAAGACCAAAACTGCAATTGGGAAGTGCAGTGGCCACTCCAACTTCCCTCAGGCCAACAGAGAATCTGCTGATGGAAATAGAGACATAGGATTTCATGGCCTAGTTTGCTTTTCTTGCTAATTGTCTGAATTTGGGCTATCCTAGAATATGGAAGATTGGTAATATTTTATTAAATATGTGCAAAAGGAGACGTGTCAGAGCATTCCCAGGTTATGCTTGTCTAGATGAAACTTGGTTTTTTAGACTGCTAAAACAGTGTAATGCATACATTACTCATAGTTTATGTTGTAGATAACATAATCCTTTTGATGTAGGAAATAATATGTCAGATCTCCAAAACAGCAAATGATATTTTTTCAGATTAGCCTTGCAACTTGTCTGTCTGACTAATAATGTATGTTACAGCACTTGGTCTAAGCTAATCTCTGCTGGTGAACCAAAAAAACCCCATCACACAGGAACTAATTTAAAAGGCAGAGAAACAGCATTTCTTTGCCTACTGGCTGAATTAGTTGTTTAGTGTTTTAACTATGTTAAGACAGATCACATCTTTACATCCTTGATGTCAGTGCAACAGCAGTTCAAAACTCAAAGTAAAACCAGGAAAAACTGGGAATGGCTTAGAAAAAGGTCTCAGACCAAGAATTGGTTGCTTTTTCCTCCATCAGCACAAGAGATGCAATTGATAACCTCCGTGCTTCATTTGTATTGATAATGTCTGGAGATTTATTGCCTTCCTAGGATACAGTCCTGTCACCATCCTATTTGGGTAAGTGGTTTTGGGGACAGACGGTGTTTTAAATATGGTTATGGGCCTGACACACACAAGCTTAGGCTGCTGGGACCATGTATTTAGTGGTACTGATATAAACAGGGACCTCCCCACCACCCCATTCCTATCTGTGTTGGTTTTAGTTTATACTGTATAAAATCACGTTGGAAAAGGTTTTGCATAGTAAGAAGGGTTTTGTTATGGTTTCATTAAGCACCATGTTATAACAAAGTTACAGAACTAGAGAGCTACAAAGATAAATGAAATTTAAAATAGTTTGTGAGGATTTATGATAAGCATGTACACAGTTCAGAAGGCCTCTGGCACTAATAAGCCCCAGTGTCTATCCTCTAACTAGATTAAATTCATTTCCATTAGAATTCAGCAGATGCAGCAGCCAGGGGTTGTTTTTCATTCCCAGGGGGTACCTTCTCCTTGATGGAAACTCCAGATACCCTTTTGCTTTTCAGTGTCTAATTGGTAGACAGCAATCAGGAAGGTGACAGTAAAAACTGAGCTTATGGTAAACACCAGTTTAAAAAGGAGGAAAAAGTTGAAGTGGACATGGCTTAAAGTAGTTTCTTAACAGACTTCACAACTAAAAAGAAAAAGAAAGATTTGCAACTGTGAAAACACAATGCCCAATTCAAAAAATTGAACCAGGATAGTGAAATAAAACATTTGCAGAGACAGCAGCCATTGTAAAAGGATACTAAATTGTCAAAATGAAACCAGAAAGGAGGAGAGGTGGCAGATTTAGTAGTTGGAATCAAGAAGTTAATTCCTGTTTTCCAGGAATATGCTGAAATTTATCTCTGCCTCAAAAAAACCTCCACAACAAAACCCCAAAACTTCGGATGCAGCCCTGTAGGAACTCTGCAGTCAACAATGACGAGAAATTTGATAGGGTAAAATGGTTGGATTTTCTGAATGAACTCTAATTCCTAGCTAAAAGCAGTTTTACAGCTGCTTTGATGTGCAGCTGGAGAAGATTCTGCTGTGGCTCGTCACCAGGATAGGTCACATTCCAGACCTTCCAATTGTAATACTCTTCTGAGGACCATTTATTGGAAGCTTATGGATGAAATTTATTGATTATGAAAATTATTGTCTGTAATGTGATGACTGAAGGGACATGTTTGTTGAAACTATTGGAGTCAGTTTGAGATTTGTCCCTGAATAGTGTAGTTTAGAATACATACAGAGAGAATTGATTTTATTGCCTTTTATTTTATAGCAGTAGATTCCTCTACCACTCATCCAAACTTTCTGAATGAGTAGGATGGCTAAAAACAAGAATAACTGCAGCAAGAAATTCCCATGTCCTGGAGCTTAAGCTCTTCTAAACAAACCAGGGATTTTTGCATTAGCACTCTTTTCAGAATTTTTAATGAAGCATATGTTACAATAATAAATTAAGAAATAGGAAGATTGAGACTGTGCAGATCTCTGCTTGATATGATTCAGCTCCAGTGGTATATTATCCAAAATAAGAAGATGGTGTTACTGCAGGTTTCCCAGGACTGTGTATAAGGCTAAGCAGGCAGCCAGGGCTGTAGTATTTTATCATGTCTTCAAGTGCCGCCCTGGGGTGGGCCTGCTGGAATCCAATCCTGTCTGCAGGATCCCCGTGGTAACAAATGCACTGTGCAGTGCTTCTCCTTATCCCTGCTGGGCCAGCCAGGACACAATTTGCTCCATAATTATGAAAAAGGATGTGTGCTTCACTGTGCAGATGTTCAAATTATGTACTTGCTTTCTTCCATTTAGAGAGAAATAAACTTTTTAGCACTATCACAGTGAACACAGGCACAGCTTGCAAAGGATTTCTGTTTAATATCTTATTGAATGTTGTTACCATGTCACCCAAAAATACTTTGGAAGATGATATCTTTATGCAGCTGACAAGCTATAAATTTTCTCTCAGGCAGCTCTGCAAATGTGTGATCTTCCCAAGAGCTTTTCATTTTAAGCAAATGTGCAAAATAATCAAAAGGAGCATGGATTTATTTATAACTACCTAAGAGATTTTACATTCAGTTTTGGGCTCTCTTTGGTGTAAACGCCTAATCTTTAATGAATCAAGTCTAATAATTTTACAAAAGCCTTTCACTTTAGCCAGGGAGCTGCCCTCTCCATACAACTGAGAGGAAAAAACCCATCTCCAAAACCAAACCAACAAGCAATAACAGGAATTAAAACCCCAACGTTTTCAGCAGGGAAGACTATGGTGACATTACTGATGGTTAGTGTCATCATTCTAATTTGGATGGTGAACCTTTTCTTGTCATCTTACATTTTTTTAATTGTTCTGTTGCAAACCAGTCTGTTTTAATTATTTTTTCCCTTTTTCTTACAACACTGTTAAAACAGCCCTGTTGAATAAAAAGAATCAAAACCTTTCATGTGTAGCACCAGCAATCTGTGGGGAGGCTGGAAACAGAGGTACCACGATAGTAAATGATATGACAGTAGGAAGGAAAAAAGATGTGTGCAGTATGAATTAGGCATTTATATCAAAGAGCATTATAATGCCTCAAGCTTCCTCTGTACTCAGGTGTGAAAAACAGAATGTTATCTCTTGTAATTTTCCCCCTTCTCTGGTAAACCAGAAGTGTCAGGGATAATGCATGTAATCAGATTTCTTTGAGGCCAACGGCTTCTTCAGTGCTTCACCCACTCTGATTTTATAATCCTCATTACACTCTGTGGTGTCTGCTTGGACTATCTCCCAGTGAATTAACAGGAATGTTGAATGACAAAGAATACCTGGCAATAAATATCCTTACTATGCACTGTTCCCAAAACACCTAAGGTGTTATATGTATACAATACATGATTTGCTGATGTATTTCTGGTGATAAGTCTTCATTGACATTGATAATGTTTTTAAAACCTATTTTAAACAGAAATAGGAATGGGCATAAAGTTGACCCTTAGTGTACTGTGTACCTTGGTGACCATGAGAACTCTGCTGAAAAATTACTAACAGGAAAATTCAGAACTCTCCAGTCACCCATCAATGAAAGCTGCAAAATCTTCTTTGCCCAGGGTTCCCCATGGTAGTGCTCCCATTCTTACTGATTCATGCAGAAAATGAAAACCAGGAGACTTTTTGTCCCTGTTTGTATGGACAGAGGAAGAAAAGAGGAAAAAAGAGTGGAAGCATGACCATTTTCTTTGGCGGTGTTCTCAAAATGCTCCTTTTCTGGCAAAGGTTTGTGCCTGTGCTCAGTCACGGGCCTGAGTGCAGTCAATAAGTAAAGGCTGAACAGGAGAACAATGAAACATTTATGTGTGCTGAGAGAGCTGGAACCAGTGGGAGCTGGTAGATGTGGCAGGATCTGAGCAAGGTGTTAATCATGTGCCTTGGGAGACTGGCTGCAAGTACAGAAATGGGGATTAGTGCGTGTTTCCTCATCGGAACACTGCAAGAGAAGCCACTGGCCTCTGTCAGAGGTATTGCACAAAAGCAAAAATGGGATTTGTAAGCAAGGAAAGTGATGCCACTTTCTTTTTCTTTCCAATATGTTCATGGCACATTTCATAAATAGGCTTATGACAAAGGCATAGCTAAATCCTGTACAGGTCTCTCATTTTAGGAAGGCTCAAAATGTTGGCTCTTTGCCTGAACAATGAGCAACAGTATAATGAAACAACCTTTAAGGATTTAGAGAAAAACTACCTTTACTGTGCTTGGTATGGGACTGTACCTCAGCAAATTAACTTATTTGTGCCAGCTACAGGTGTTTCCATACACGGTTTGCTGGTTTTTTCAGTATTAAACTAAAGATGTGTTGAGTCTGGTACAGGACTTTTTATATCATGTTTAGGCTTCAGCTGACACCTGATTATTTGCATATAGAGATCATCTGTCAAAGTAATTAACATCTGGTAATAGTCCCAGATTTAAAACAAAACAAAACAAAAAAAAACCCCAACCTGCTTATTGGATGACTTATTACTTTCTATTGTTTCTAATTACATATGACTGGCCAGTATTGTTGTTCTTCATGTCATGGTGCAAGACTAATTTCTTCCATCCAGCCATAACCTCCTAAGAAGCTTACCAAAAGAAAATCCTCAAAAAACCCTTGTTCAGTCTTACAGACATGGACATTTCAAACGTGGAAAAATTATTATATATGTTTTTTACTATTTTAAAATGATTTTTTTATCCTATAGTTGGCTTAATGAACTGACATGTAATTATGAACCGATTTCTACATCATGTGGCCACAGAATTTCTCCAATGCTATTTAGTGCTATATAATTACACATCTCATTTTTCACTCAGAAGAATTTAAATGAAGCCTGCATATTTACATAGTAAGACCTGCATGATTTGGGAGATTTTTAATTGGTTTTAAAGGCTTTTAAATATAGTTATCTGGAATCTAAAATAGGTCAGGACTGTTTGGAATTTTATTTTGTCTAATGACTAGTTATAGATTTTTGCAAAATAACTTGATAGTCCTCAGCCTCTCCTTGGATTTATACTGATCCTCAGGAGGGCTGGCTCTTTCTGTGGCTAAGAGTGTACTCCTGCTGCCTTGAAAATCAGAGCTTGTTTTAAAACTTGATTTAGATTAATTTTGTCACCCATACTGGCACACAGTCACTGAACCTGGAAGGTAATAATTACCTAGAAATAAGCTGATCACAAATATTCCTGTGGAGCTCGATGACTTCAGCTGGTACATCAGGACCATCAAATCCAACAAGTGTAACACAACATGAGCTTCCAAGTGAAACATTTATTATTTAAAACACTAAGACTGGGATTCTATTTATCTTTTGAAACTTTAGGTCTTACTTCTCAAAGTTTTGTTTGTTCCCTTATTTTAGGGAAACCGAATTCGAGGGAATTGCTTGAATACTGCAGATGTTAGAGGCAGCCTTGCAGGAAAAAATCCCCGAGACTTTTGTCATGTGAGTACTTATCAATAAAATTAATGGTGACAACAATCCTGTGAGTGCCCAAGGCTGTGCAGGTCAAGAGTGGGATGTCACTCATGTTTCAGAGATGTTCATTACCTTCTTACAAACTAGGTTTAGTTCAGCAGTTTATACCAGACAGTATTCAATGTATCCAAAATTGCTTTTTTGTGGAGTTCTTCTTAGCTCAGAATTTTATTGCTATGCAAAACGTGCAGTTCAAGCACACATATGAAACAGCTATCGATGTTTCTCTGGAAAAATAAGTTTCTTTTAAAATTAACCGCTTTAAGTAGTCATGCTATTCTTTCACTTTCTTGCTGCCAGAAGGTCCCTAAATAAACTATTTGGGAATACTGATGTTCAGCAGCCAGTGAAGAATATAAATTAACATTCCCAAACTCACCCCACTGCAGAATGAAGAGCTCAGTAGAGATCTTAGATGTCCTTTTGCAATATGTGTAATCACTAATTTTTAATTAGTGCACTGTTACCTTTTGATACTTCAATTAGGCAAGCCTCAAAAATAAGTGTGTTTTGTTGGACACTGTACTCAGTTTTCTTAATGGCTCTAATGTTCTCATTTTGATATATAATAAAAAAGTAGTTAGAATAGGACACTGGGTAAAAATGAATTCATTACTTTTAGAGAGTTTGAAAAGCTGTAAGTAGAAAATCACTTAAGCATGTGTATTTTCCCTCGCTTTAGTGTTGTTACAGACTAGCTTAGAAATGAGTTTATGTTTGGGTGCTTTGCCTAGGGCGTAGGCATTTAGCTCCCAGGACTGAGTGTTATTCTGACTGACCAGAAGCCGTGTTTCTGCCTAAGAAATCAAATCCAGACACAACATTTGAGTAGCCAATTTATCCTCTGATAATCAGATTTCATCTCAAGAGAAAGCTGCTATGTGTTGTTTTTTTTTCATTTGTGAAGCAAAAATGGGTTTTACAGAAATGTAAAATAATCACCAATGACTTTTCACATAAAATTTCATGTATCCTATAATAATGTATGAACTTAGTAAAATGCTACAGTAACTCATATAAGTAATGTGAACCAGTTTATCCCTTTTACTAAATAGATGGGAAATAATAGGGCTTTTAAGAATAAGGACACTGTCTAAAATTTAAAGGAGAGAAATAGTATTTTATTACATAAAATGAAATGAAGACTTACAGACATTATTGTCAAATAAGAAAACACAGTAAGGCCATTCAGCTACAGGACAACATACCCCTATAATTTCAAGGGGTGGAAGTATTATACACTTCCACACAGTAGGTACATTTCTACTTCCTGACAGTAGGTACATTTCTAGCAAACAATGCTCACAAAAGTAATGCCAATAAATTAGTAAAACTTGATGTTAAAACTACTGACTTCAGTTTGAAATTTTTATATTAACAGATACTGCTAATTTAATGGCTTCCCCGTAGAGTCAGCCTTTATTTCTCAGCATTTAGAAGGACCTCAGATGGAGGGCTGTGCCCAGTTGCCAGAACTATGGTCAAAAATAATGAAAGAAGCAGTTACAGAGTGTGCAGAGAGCAAGGCCAAGAATGATCAGAGGCCTTGCAGTGGTGATCTATAGGTGGAAAGGAATTGATGTAATGTACTGAAGAGGAAAGTATTCAAAAATAGGAAAGTGGGAAAAAAAAGTTTCGGTGTTCACAGAAGTGTTTCAAGAATGAGCTGAAATTATAATGGGAGATTTAGATCATATATCACAGGGAGAGCCAATGTAATGGTAAGGACAGGCAAACATCAGAAGAGGTTTAAACATTTCTGCTGGGGAAGGACTTTTATGAGCTGCTTAAACAAACACCTGGTAGGAACAACAAAGGCATGGCTGATCCTACCTTGCAGCAGCAGCATGGAGCAGATGATGCATCTTTGAGCCCTTTTAGCCCTGGTTTCCTACAGTGATGAAGCCTGTGCCACCTTGCCATGGGGTCTGTTCCAGCCTTCCCTCACTACTAACTCGTGACCCTGGGGGCTAGTGACGCCCTGGTTTGAGGGAGGAATGAGTCTCAAAGACTCTGAAGTTCCTGTAGCTTCCTTGCAAAACATAAAGATGAGTAGTGGAGGAAAACAGAGGTAAGTGGTGGTGGTGGTGCTGGCTCTGGTGTGCTGGAAGAGCTGGAAGCTGTGAGCTGGGCGAGGGAGCAGAGCTCTGAGCACAGCACCTGCACTCACAGGCACAGGAGAGCTCTGGTGCCACTGGGGTAAGGCAGGTGGGCAAGCTGGAGGCATTGCAGGGGGGAGCAGGAACATGGGAATGAATTGGGAGGTTCCTGTGGCAAGGTCAGAGAAGAAAATCCCATCAGGAATGGGCTTTAATCACTTTCACTGCTCAAGAAACTAGTTTGACTCAGGGAAAAGCAAGTGAGTGTTTGTATGCTGCTGTTTAACAGTGCCCAACATGCATCGATCTGATGCAGGGCTCTGAGACTGCCAGCTTGGCTTTTTTTAGCAAAAGTGTGTGTTTCCAGGATCAAAGTGTTAACCACAGAGATACTTTGTACAAAACCACACAGATTACCGGAACTGATAAGCATCCTGGTTCTCATCTCTAAAAATACCAACTGCGACTATTATAGCTGCTTTTTTCCCTTGTTCTCTATAGGATGGTACCTTATTTTAGACCTTCCACTGTTGAACTGTCTTCCATATGTTTAAAAATACATCAAATTATTAGCCCTGCTCTGTACTAAAATTGAAGGGAGGGAAAAAGCTTTAATATTGAAAATATGTTGCTTCAGGATTGTGTCCTTTCTATCGAGGACAAAAATAATATTTGACTTAATCATATCTCTTTAAGTATTCAATAAGTCAGCCCAACTATGAGTTGGCAGTCATTACCATGTGTATCATGAATACTTACAGCAAAAAGGCTTAATAACCACAGCATAGCTACAAGGTGTGCAGGGAGAAATTATGTGCAAAGAAGTTAAACTCTTGTAGCTGGCTATCCTTTGACAATAAATAATTGATATTTTTGATACTTGGGAGGATTCTTAAAGAGTGCATTTAGTACATATTGCACTGCATCACTACAGTGATGTGTTTCTGAGAATCTGCCTTAAAATTAATCACAAAATTCTCTGAATAGGAGAAGACTTGGCAGATTCAACATAGGAATGTTATACAAAAAGAAGTGCTTTACTGGTCATCAAAAGGGATGAAGAGGATATTGAGAGCCATCTGGATAACCAATTAAACTGGCCAAGAAAATGCTTCAGTCATTCAAAAAAAATGGAAATAAGATAACAAATACATATTTTTAAATATTTTACTGAAAATAGAATAAACAGTGTCTCTCCTCTGGCAAAACTCTGATTAGCTTCAGTAGATGAGCATGGTCCTAATCCAACAAAGCATATGCAAGCACAATGGTAATTACATTTATTTCATCCAGTTTACGTGTTGAATGTTACATTTGTATTTAGGGCATTGCTGGATGGGGACATAACTTGAATTATGCAGTCTTTGAACAGAGACTGGAGGAGGGGTTTGTTTTTAGCAGTCCATTAAAACCACCAGAATGCCCCCGCGCTGGACGTTCCCGGCCTCTCTGCGAGAGGCCACTTTGCGGGCTCTTTCATTTTTAAACACGCAGTCCCGAGCCCTTGTGACAGTCCCCGCGTGGCCCCGGCGGCGCGGAGCCTGCGGATCCCGCGGTGCCCGATCCCCGCTGCCAGCGCAGGGGCGCTCCCGCCGCCCGGGCACGGCGGGGC
>VWZP01001207.1:1846962-1919052 GCA_013396995.1 Dicaeum eximium
GCCGGGCCATTGTGTGCAGGCGGAGGCGGCGGCCCGGCCCGGGCCTGCGCCGCCCGGCCCGGGGCTGCCCCTTTGTGGGCTCGGCCTCGGCCCCGCCGCGCTTTGTGCTCGGGGAGCGCCGCGGGCTCGGCGCGGCCCGGGGAGGCGGCCTGGCCCCTGCGAGCTCCCGGCGGGGCGCGGCGCCGCCGGGACGGGGGGGCGGGGGGGAGGGNNNNCTGCCGGGGGAAAGGTGCCGCTGCGTGCCCTCGCTGACATTACCGGGAGGGCTGCTGCCTCTTACCTAATCCGGCGAGAGCAAGGAGGGGGGGAGATTTTTGCCCATCCTACGGCTTCCCCTTAAAGATTAAAAGGCTGGGGACCTTCGTGCTTTCCCCTTCTTCACGGTTTTAAAAGGACGGGAGACAACAGCGTTTGTTCTGAAAGGTGAAGCATCTCAAGTATTTCTTCAGGAGAAGAACCAAGTTTCTTTTCCGGAGGTGAGCTGGTGGCACTTTTATGCTTACATTAATACAATATTTCTCCAGGATCCTCCTTGCGCCCTCCTTTTCAGCCAGTCTGGGTGAATATTGCCGTGTCTCTGTAATGAGCAGTCATTGAGCAGTCACTATTGAGACTCATAGTCTCAATAAATAGATAAAGTGATTTAATTTGTTAACGCGGCACTTGAGTGTCTGTTAGGAAGCTCATAGCTAATTGGACTAGGTCATGAAGGACATGGGATATTCCACACTCGGGACATAGTTTCAGTTGTCTGTTTATCTCCCTTCTAAACTGAGACTAGCACGGTGCATTCCAGAGGGGGAGGGAAAATGGAAGGGACTCTACTCAACCCTGATTTAATCAAGCTGGTCTGCAAGAAGATTTGAGTTCTTGGAGTACAGGTACACCAATACAGAGGTTTTTAGGGTAAAGCTTGGATGTCTGGACTAATAATTCGTAGCAGAAAATAAGTTTTGAGGAGTACACCTGAAGTAAAAACCGAGTACTAGAAATTAAGTTCATTTCAATGGAAACTAATGTTCTTAAATAGCCATTGCCCTTTTCATAGCAGTGAAAAATCATAGAGGAAAGCACAAGAATAAGACCTATCCATCAGTGATATAATTTTAGAAATCTGTTGTGACCCAAGAATTCTGGACCTGATGAAATGATGGGCATTTTTGACCTGATGGTGCATATCCAGATAAAGTAGCTTAACTGTTAATGTACCATTTCTGTTGATAAGGTTTTCATGCCATAGTCAAATTAGACTGTAGAGGAGTTAGCTCAGAAATTCAGTGGCTCCAACTAAGTAGGTGTGAACTAAGGAAAGTAAATACTTTAAATAACATGAGCACTTTTCATAGTTAGGTTTGAACAGAGTTGCTGCTCTTTGCTTAGTGTGAATTGAGAAATCCTGCTGAAATATCAGACACCTGCCTCTAATGTGGAAAAGGGGAGCATGAGCATGTTCATGTGAGAAGCAACTCTTTGGTCTGAAATGCAAAGAAATCCTATAGGACAGTTTTATGAACGGTGGTCTCCAGATGAAACATTCTGGAAGACTATGCTTGCAACTGCTATCAGAAATACAATGTTCTTAATTTTAAGTTAAAATCACTTTGCTTTATTTTTCTTCTGTAGTAGTGCTTTTACTCTCGTAACTGTCAGCTATAAAAGCTAGGCTGAGTTTTGCCAAATGGATTAGTAGTGTCTTTTTTGCCATAATGATTCTCTTATTTTGAGGAGCTAAACTGAAGCAGAATAGTCAAGGTAAATGAATGATATTAGAAATTCTTGACACTTATAAAGAGCCCAGTTGTGCAGTTGTAGTGCGTGTAGGCAGAGTGTGCAGTGTGTTTGCAGCTGCTGGCCGTGGTTACCTGGATTCCTGCTCAGGGCCGATGGTGCTACCTGCTGCAGAGAGCAGCAGCACTCCGTGAGGATGCTGCCAGCTCTGGTTCATCTCACCATCACGTGGTGCCTGAAGCTCAGGAGCGCAGCTCCAGAGTTTAGTCTTAAATGTCATAAACGTTGTAGATGCAGACTTGTTTTTACTGGGTTTCTTGCTTTTCTGTTACTTTGGTTTTTGAAGAGAAATCAGCATTTAAAAAAAGGTGAAAACTACTTCTAATTTTAAAAAATATTAAGAGGTTTTGGGGGTTTTTTGTGGTTTTTTTTTACTTTGACAAAGTACACAACTGAGAAAAACTGTTGCCTTAATAAAATATTTTCATTAATAAGTATGTTTCATTAGTAAGAAAAAATTTTTGTAAGCAGGTTACTCTTTCTCAAAGTGTATGTACTGTTCCTTTCCTAAATGTTCAATGTCATGATAAAAATGTAATTTAGATGTGTGTTTTCTGTGTACAGTATCACATTGTGGGCTAGAAATTGGGAGATATGCATCTGTGTTGCTACCATTAGCTGTTAGTTCAGGTTTACCTGAGATTTTGCTGTTAGCAAAAATCTTCCTATGCCAGGGTACGTTCAGCTGTTAACTTTACAATGGAGTAAAGACAAAAGCCAGCGTTAATGCCCCATTTAATTGTCTTTAGGTTTTTTGCTACTAAAGAGAGAGAGAGAGATTGTAATTCTGATCCAGACTGCATACCGCGTTTCTGTAATGGCCAGGACAACTATAATAAATATATGCCTGTTTGAGTGACTGTAGAAAATGATGATTCTTTGTGTTATCATAGGAATAATGGGAGATTTGGTTACTAATTCCACAATACTTTAATCAGATAAAGTGCTAGATAATTACAGCTAACCAAATGGTCCATTTCTGATTTTAATTTGTTTTTCTTTTTAGAAGCTGAATATGAAAAGTGAGGTTGTCTGTGTTTTCAGTGAGGAAGTAAAATGTTATTTAAATTATAAAATCTGTATTTGTCCTCCTGCACCTGGAAAAATTAATCGTAAAATTACCATGGATATATTCCAGGGCAATTGATATAAGAAGAGCAGTAAATTGCTCTATAGATTGTTGCTGACCTTTTCCTTTTTTGGTCTGCCTTATCCAGAAACACATTTTTATCTCTTCTTGTAGCAATTGATGACCTTGCTGGACATGAAGAAAAACAAGGAGTGTGTAGTGATAACTTGGCTGCTTAAAAAATTACTCATCTACTCCTTAAAAGTGAAAGAGAAGTTTTTTGAAGTGTGGTTTGTGTGGCTGGGGTGGTTTAACCCCAGCTGGCAGCTCAGTGTCACACAGCCTCTCTCTCTCTCTCTCTTCCCCACCTGCGGGATCAAGGAGAGAATTGCAAGAGTAAAAACAAAATAACCCTCTTGGATTGAGATAAAGACAGTATAATAGGTAAAGGAAGAGCTGCACACACAAGCAAAGCAAATCAAGGAATCCTTTCACCACCTCCCCTGAGCAAGGCAGACGTTCAGCCATCCCCAGTAACGCAGGGCTCATTGTGCTTGGTGGTTACCTGGGGAGACAAATGCCATCACTCCACACATCCCAAATTCCTCTTCTTCTCCAGCTTTATGTGCTGAGCATGATGCCAGAAGGTCTGGAATGTCCCTCTGCTCAGCTGGGGTCACCTGTCCTGGCTGTGTCCCCTCCCAAGGTGTTGTGCACCCCCAGCCTCCCCAGTGCTGGGCTGGTGTGAGAAGCAGGAAAGGCTCGGACTGTGTGCAAGCGCTGCTCAGCAATAGCAAAACCATCCTTATTTATCAGCATGCTTCCAGCACAAACCCAAAACACAGCCCTGGCCCAGCCACTGCAAAGAAAAGGAACTCTACCCAAAGCAAAATCAGCACACAGTGCCATGAGGTCTTGAAATATTCTAAGGTTCTTTTCTAGAATTCTTGCACATAGTACTGAACAGAGCAAAAAGTAATTTAGTCTTTGAAAGACCACAATCACTTTTCAAGTTTTTTTTTTTTTTTAATGCTGTCGAGGAGGAGCATTTAAAATGCCACACTTTTAAGAGTTACTTTCAAATACATGTTCAGATGAAGTATGTGGAAGGAAAATTGTTCTTTAAATTTTGCTAATGTATGGATTGTGCAAAGGTTTTAACTGGAGTAGGAGTGTTTTAAAGCAAGTTGGTGTTGAACTGCAGGAAGGAAAGCTTGAAAATAAATTGCATAAAAATTTCTAGAATTGGTGTCTAGCTTAGAAATGTGCATGTGATAAAAGGGTTATCTTTTTTGTTTCTGTTTGCTCCATGTTACAGATCTTTCATGAGAGAAAGTTATATGTCTTATATATTTTACAAGGGGATGACAACTGCAATACAAGGCTTCTGTTTTGTAAATCTTGGTACAAGTTGCTTCATGCTGACATGTGATGTAGGTATTAGTTTGAAGTGGGGGTTAAAAGTTTTTTTTTTCCTATGATTTTTTCAAAAGTCAGCGTTATTCCTAAAAAATGTGGTTAGTTGTTGTTAACATGTTAGTGTTAGAAAAAAGAAATAATAGAAGATGTAGCAGCACACACGCTGTGGCACATCCAAGGTACAGTTTGTCCTGGGCTGCCAGCGTTAACTTGCAGTGTTGCTGCCACCGATGGCAATGTGAAGAGGAGCAGTTTCAGCCCCGAGTTCAGGTGAAAACTGAACCTGTGAGGAGAGGGTGACTGTTCCCTGTGCCCTTCCCAGGGCAGCTGGCACCATGGGACCTTGAGTTCAGCCCTGCTGCAGGAGGTGTCACCCTCTGTCCCTGCGGGCACGCTCGGGTCCCTGTCAGGGCAGGCTCAGAGCTGAGAAGGCGTGGCTGGGCCTCCATTGCCACTTGGGTTTGGTGCTTCCTGGGGTGCCAGGGGAAGTGCTCAGGTGCTTGTGCAAGACTGTCTTGTTGAACACATTACCTTGAAGAGAAAGAAAAGCAGTGGGTAAAAAGCAGGCATTTGGTGGCAGCCTCCTTTTGTTTGTTGTGGAAATGGTGGAATGACACTCTGGCATCTTCTGTGTGTGTGTGCCTGGTCATGGAGCCTGGATCTGGTGGGTCATTCTTTGTGCCATAGATAAACCATTTTCTTGTAGTGCTTTCTTGTAGAAATATTGTAACTGAGAAGTTTTCTTAGAAGTGCTGTTGAAATGTTTAAGAACCTTTAAAACGTGGCATGTTGCTACTTTGAAAGGTACTGACTGTAACTCCTTTCTGTAAAAATGGACTCCTGATTTTTTTTTTTGAAACCTCATTACCTTCTGTCTTTTCTTTTTACCAACATGGATCTGCTACTGTTTTTTATTTTAATCTTCTTAATTAAAATATAACGCTGTTTTGGAAATCATGTGGTAAACATGCTTTGATATGCATTTTTGTGTTGATACCTCTATGACCCCACTTTACTGTAAAAGAGAAACTTCTCATGTTGAAAGCTGATCACTTTTGCCTACATTTGAGCCTTAAGTTTTGCTCCTTTCTGTCTCACAAGGTGCACGTGCAATTGTCTTCTTGTAAAAGTTGTAGAAATTCTCTGCTCAGCTAATATTTTGGTTTCTGAATGACTGTTTATTTTGAAATATATATGCACATGCATTTATATAGAAGTCTTTAGAGTCACAAAACTACTTTCATTCACAGGAATTTCCCCCTTTTTGGTGCATGAAGGCATCAACACAGTTGGGAGTTAATTTGAATGGGGTTCATCTCTCCATGGTCTATCTGTGCGATTGCACAAGTGCCCTAAGGATGTAATTTGGAGACTGGTTGCACAGGTGTGACTGGGGAATCATTTGGCTGGCAGATGTTGATGGTGTGCTATGAAATTTTAGTGTGGCTTTGTGCTGGATCAAGTCTAATTATTTAGAAAGGAAATTTTACAGATAAAAAGTACACATTCCATAATAGAAGCTGAGACGGACATTCTTCCAAAACAGCACCTGTAAAGCAGTAATTTTAAGAGCACTTTTGTGCATATTAAAAACAGCTGCTGACCTAAACAGTTTTGTTTAAAAATCAGGTGTTCTGTTTGAGCAAAAGGTTTTGTTCCTTGTACAGTCATAATTCTTCCATGGATATAAAGGTGCTCATCTACTTACGGAGTTGAGTGTAGGGAAAAAGAGGATTTCATTGAAAGCTATTATTTAATATGCATATGTGGAAGTAGACATATAACTACTATAAAACTTAAAATTTTTTATTTCCCATTTTTTTAATGCTTGATCCTCCGACCTATTCTATTTTTGTAATACTCATGTAAAAGAAAAAGCCTAAAAAGTACTGAATGTTACAACTGTGCTTTAGACAGTGATTCACAGCTAAGAGTTGATGTTCGAGATTCAACGTTGCAACAGATTTAAGTTTTGATTTTGAATATGCAACAGAAGAGAGGACAATATTTTGCAGAGAAAGACAGTGATAGGTCTTGAGTTGGGAAAGTGCAGATAAAGAGAACATGGAAGTAGCAGAAAAATATGTCTACTTCTGTCATTTCCAAACCATTTATAGTATCTTGTGTTTTACCTTCTGATACAGACTCAGGCCTGACTTCAGAGTGATTATGACAGAATTTTAATTTTGTATGCCATGAAGCAATTCCCGAGCAATACAAATAAGTGAAATAGTGCATACATTTTACTTGGCATTTGAGATGTACCTGATCAGAATTTAATGGCAATAAAGGAACATATAATTCTCTTGCTCAAGAGCTTTTTTTTTTTCTTCTGAATTTAAATAACTTCTTGAAAATATGGATACTTGGAGCTTCGCAAAAGAGGCTGAGGGAATTTATTTGATAGTTCAAGGATCCCTCTAAAGAAAGGTTACTTTACTTTCATAACATCAGGAGGGCCCTCAGATTAGATACAATAGAAGTAGTGAGAAGGGTGTTGCCAATGTTTCCATAATTTGTCTCTTTGATGTACGAAATACTGGAATGAGTAGAGGGCAGTTACCCATATGTGAGCAGGAGTTTGAAAGTAAACAGTGATTGAAGTCTGATGATTTCGGGCTACAAAAACTGAGATGTTAAATCATTTAAGTGTCTTTTAGTGTGTAATGATATTCAGTTGTTACTAACCTGAAGTTAATTTGAATGAGGTCTAACAGGGTTAACTTGGTATCCTTATCAAGTCGTTTCATTCCTTTTTGCATTAATGGGTCAGACTCACAGCTACTTGTGGTAGTTTAAAACCTGTCAAAGGCAAGGAAGTACTTGCCTGTGGTGACTCAGAAACTCGTGACAAAACAGGAACTAACCCCAGGTCTCCCCCGCCACAGACTTGTGCTCTGCACCACTAATCGTGGGTTTGCTTGGCTTTTTTTTAAAGGTTTCAAGGAATGCTCAGTCTTTTCATGCAACATGGTGGGCTGTGACAGCAGCTCCACCCATCTCTGGTCTCTGCTCAGTTGGACACTTTCTGGGAGACTGCTCTGACTTGTGAGTTAAAGCTACATTTTAAACCTGGGGGTTTGATGAGAAGCTGTAGAGCTGTTGCTCTCTGCATGAGTGTAACCAGGCTTGGCTGCAGAGTTTTCAGTAGGCGAGTTTGAGAATTTCATTAGCATTTTAATAATTATTTTTTAAAAATATTAATTATGGTGGCAGTTGAATTTTCATGCAACGATATTACAAGAAATAGTTGATTCAGAATTGGTGAGTGAGGAAAAGCTAAGGGAAATAAAACAGAATTGGTTCTAATGGAGGCACATGGGCTTCAAGTGATAGATTTCAGAAACAAGGCATGCAGAAAATGGGAGTTTAAAGAAATTAGGTACTGAAAAGTGTGGAACCATCAGAAATGCAGAAGTCCCACTGTAATTTTGTACTTCTTTTAGAAAGGTCTTACACAGTCTTAAGTTCAGTGCTTTCTGTTTTCTACCTGCGGTATAGCAACAAAATACAAAAATCTGTGGCCCACCTTAGATTGCCACAGCTTTCTTTTTGAATTAGTATGCATAGTAGGAAAATTTTAGTTCCAAAATTTGGAAATGTCAGTTTTAAAAATACAGACTCGATCCTTTACTTTTAAGTGTTGTGTGTTTTATTCTCCTTGTGGTGTGTGTCTGTGATAAAATTAATGCATTATGTTTATCGGACATTCTTCTAAAAGTTCTTATTTTTGAAGATTAATTAAAAAAAAAATTTGTAAACCTGTCACTCAGACTAGAGATTCTGTAGTTTAGTACTAGAGGTGCTGAAAAACTAATAATTTCTGAGATGTTAAAAGTTAAACTTCCAGTGCCGCTAGTGTGTTGTGTGATGCTGGATGTATTTATGTAGGATCCATACCTGACATACCTTGTGGCACCAAGGTCTGCACTCTGCAATAAGTACTCTGCAGTCTTGATTCTCCAAGCCCTCCCCTACATATTTGCCCTCCTGAGTTTAGATTGCCATACTTTACACAGGCTCCACTGTCATCAGGCCTGCATACAGGAATACAGAACAATTGAAGGATCCGGAGAAGAAGTGATTAGTTAAAATGGAAGTATGTACAAACCTAAGTAATTAACAAGATGGAGGCATCTTTATAAAAGTAGTCAATGGACGTCATCCTGTCCTGACTTCCTGCAGAGGGGCTTTCTGTCACAGGTCAGTCTCCTGTAGGGCAGTTTTTATCTGTAGGTCTCCTTGATGAGGTCTAGTTTTTTTTAATGGTCTATTCCCTACTATTGTTAAGTTATGCAGGAAAAATATTGAGCATAAAATAGGTCTTGAATTTGAATTGGAAGAGTTATCACAGAAAGACTTGGTAAGTGAAGACACATCAAAGTACAGGTACTTCTTTTAGCTGAGCCTTACTGAATTAAGGTAGGTGCTTCCATGCCACACCCTCCTCCCTGTGTCTGCCACAGACACAGGAGTGGTGATGCAATATTGCATGGCAATTACAGCATGCACTAAAGAGTATAGGGTTTGCAAAATCAGACTGAGGAAAGAAACACAGCCCCCAAATTGTCACACATGGTAGGATTTGCTGTTAAATGTTTACAGAGGGGGTTGGTTATTTTTTTACTTCTTTCCTTTTTTAAAAGATTCTAATAGAGTGTAATTGTATACAGAGCCCATCTATGATGCCTTGTACAACAATTGGGTGCTTCCTGTTTAGAAACTTCTGAATGGCAGTAAGTGTTAGAGCTTGAAAAATACCTTGCTTTTCTCTTTTCTGCTGCTCTTACTAGTTCAGTCTGTAGCTGATCCTTCTGTATGCCTGCCTTACCTTTTATTGCAGCACTGTATGTCCAGAACTTTTTAAAAGGTAGCTGTCTCCCTGTGTTTATAGATATTACTGGGCTGAACTGTTGAAGGATGATTCTGATACAGCTCAATTCAATGTGCTCTCTGCACAGTGAACAGAAACTAGATACCACTAAAAATACAACAAAAATCTTTTCCCTGTTACGTAGTTTGCATAGAGTTATATGTATTTTCATATGAAGTTTTCTTTATTTTCTTAGATTCTATGGTTTCTGCCATCTTAATTTGGAGACCAGTGTGCAGAGCACAGCAGGCTGCAGACAGGCACACTCTGTAGGGTTTCTCAGAAGGCTCCTGGGGCACAGGTGCCAGGTACGGTCCATCCCATGGTTTGTGGTGCTGTAGGGTCCGTGTGGGGCAGCTCCAGGTGTCTTGTGGCAAGGAGGGCTCTGGCCATTGGCTGCCTGCTGATCCTGGCACTGGGGGTACAGAGCTGGGGAAGGAGGGAAGAGAAGGCTCCTGTCACACAGCACCACCAGCTGTGTGCAGGAGTGTGCAGGATACAGCCTGGAGCAGTGCTTCTCTGTCACCATCTTCACACCTCTCTGCCGGGTGGGATTTGGCAGTGTCACAGCAAGACAAGTTACTTGCTTGTTTTTAGAAAGGAAAAATATGGTCAAGTCTAATGTGGGAGTGGTCCACGATCTTTTTAATGCAAGTGTTTGCTTTTGATTTGTATTTGAAGAGTGGTTTTTCCCTGTATTTTTGTTCAGCTGAATATAGTTACACTAGCTAGCTTGTGGCTTAACTCCCTTTTATTACATTAGATGACCAAATATCAGTAATTTTTGTTGCTTATACAGTTTATTTAATGTATTACTGCATCTTCTTTTTTTTTTACAGTGGCATTTGATTAGTTGGTTTTAATATAGTTTAAATTTTCAGTAATTTCTTTGTTAGTTCCTGTAGCTTTTGCTTTCTGTCCTCCTTCCTTTCTTTCCAAGCTCAAAAACAGGAGAGAATAATGTCCTGTTTTACTTTATGATTTGTAAGGGGTCTGAATTTACTAGGAAACCTGCTTTTTTATTTAATTCTAAATGTAAGGTGTGAAAGCTGACATGTTTTCCACCTGTAGAGTATAGTGAGTGGTTCAAATTAGGTTTTGGCTATTGGTCACACATTTTTAGTTTTTCTTAGGAATGAAATCTGGGGGTTTGTCAGGTTTTTTTGCAGAGCTCTGTTCCTCAGCTTGTCTTCCGTCACAAGGTTGGAGTACCTTGGCAGCATGGGCTCCAGAATTCTGTGCAAAGGTGGATGTTGAAGCTCTGTTTGACTGGAGAACACGTGTTTCACTTGTTGGAATTGATGATGTTCTTTGTTGCATTTAAAATGGAACACTTCAGTCATAGTAGTTGGTTGCTAATGTGATTCTGATGTGGTCATTGTATGTCTTGTACAGGACACTGTTCCTTCCTAATCTTACCTTATAAAGTTGTTGGAAAGAAAATCTTTAGCAGCTAGGGAAGAACCCCTCCTGGGCTGATGTTGAACATTGCAGCATTATCTCCACAGGAGAAACAGTGAGTGACAGTGATGAGGCAGAAGTCAAACAGCAGTGACCAAAGTCAAGTTTTTGCTTGAGTTAGAAATAGTCACTCTAATTTGGTGGGTGTAACAATGCTGTCGGTGTTCCCATGGCTGTGTTTGTGTTTGCCACGCGGGGTGTGCTGGTCGGGCACTGCCACGGCTCCCTTGGGGATCCTGTGGGCTACGGGGGAACACGTGTGGGACACATCAGAAACGGGGCTCACTGCAGTGCTGGCCACCAGGACAATCCCATGGTTATATAAATCTGTTGGGATTTCTCTTCCTGGTGCTTGGAAAATGGGGTTGGTAGGGAATGTCTTGAGGTGCAAGAAAAAAGCTGCCTGCAGTTTCAGGCAGACTGGGGTCACTGCGAGGTAGCAGGAAATGGTCTAATTGTGTGTGAAAAAGATGAACGGGGCAGATGACATTTTGGCAAAGGAAATAATCAAGAGTCTTGACTCAATTTTGTATATTTATTTTGGTCTCATTGTATAATATTCTGTTACATTGGATTGATCTAGCTTTTGCTTGGTATGCAGGAAAAGAGAAGCCCAGAGGTGTCTGAAATAACAAATAACATAGTTAAGGGCACCATAGAAAAGAGTGTCTGGAAGGGTTGAAAAAAATCCTAATTCATTAGTCAAAACCAGAGTGTATAGAGAGTAAATTGTATGATATAGTTGATTAATAATTTATGTCATGAACTGCCTTCTAAAAATTCTGAAGTAGGCCAGCAGGTCCAGAGGCTGTGTCTGAGCAGGGGTGCCTGCATTTGATCCTAACCATGCCAGGCCCTTGGGATCCAGCATCTCCCCAGAGCTGGGAAAGAGAAACTGATAGACTGCAAAAGGCAAAACCTTGGGCCCTAGAATGTCTTCTTAATGAAATAAAATTTAAAATACTAGTTTCTTCAAAAATACATTTTATGTTTAATGAGTATTTTCAACCTTCCATTTAGTTTTTGGGTTTTGACATTCTTTGGCTTGTGTCACATCTTGAAAAAAGTAACTTGTCAGTGTTTTTCACAACTTCATCCGATTCCCATTTCCAGTGCTCTCTAACAGTACTGTAAAAAGTCTTGTTCTCAAATATGATTGTACAGTTGAAAAAGTTGATAGATTTTCTATTACTTTGTTGGTGTCTGTAATGCATTGAGTCCATTTTGAATGGAAGTTCCTGAAATCTGTTAGTTTTGAAATGTTACAGAAAAGAAAATGTTATTGCATCACACACAGAGAGTTGTGATAATTTTTTGTCCTTTTGTTACACTTATATGAGACTTTTCTCCTTCCAACCATTAAGATGACTATACAGAACTTTTGTGTGGTTTTTTTTCCCCAAACTAATATTTAGTTAACCCTTTCAAAAGCAAACTAAAATGCTAAACTCAAGTCTAATCTATTTGATATGGGTGAGGATATCAGAGAAGATGTGCTATTTGATGTGAGAAAAGTGGATGATGCTGAGTTGAATTTGTCAAAGATACCCTGTATTCCAGTGAAGCACAGATGTGATTTTTAGAATGTGTCTGGAGCTAACACCTTGGTAAGGTGAGAAGCTGGAAGAGTATCAGTCTAGTCCTATTTACCGTTGTTAATTCTCTGGCACGTGAGGCACAAGGTCTTTTTCAACTTCTTCAAACTACTTTGTGTGTGCCTGGGCCTCAGCAGAGCTTTTAACCAGTGGTTTGGTTGTGCCTTCCCATTCCCACGATATTGTGGTTCGGTGTCCGGGTCCCAAAGGCTTTGTCCCCGAGGCACTGTGCAGCCTCCTGAGCACAGCAAAGCGCAGGGGCAGCAGCAGCTGTAACCGGGGCAGGGCCCGAGGGTGTGCTCTGGGGACACTGCCACACGACGGGAGCACAGGCCATGTTTCACACACCTCACAACACGCTCTTAGTTTCTCAAAACTATTTCTGTGCAGTTTTTCTTCAGCTTTTCTGTTCGGCTTGTAAACTTTGTTGACTCTGACCTGGTGGAATGCTGTATATGGCACCTTTGTGGGTGAGACTGAAGGAAGCCTTGTATGGAGTGGGCAGGTTTTTTTAATAGCAATTGGGCATTATTTGCAGGTATTACAGTGCTCATACAAGTCTTCTTGAAAAGCACTTGGATTTCAAGTAGTAAGAAAGCATTTTCAAAGATAATTTTCTTTACTCTGATGTTGTAGACTTACTTTTTACGTGACCACAACAGTTTATCTCGGTGTTTGTTCTATTGCCTCCACTGAAACTTGTACTTCCATGACCTTACCATCATTACATCAGTGTTCATAATGTCTGAGCTTTTCTGAGCAGTGTGTGCATCATGCAAGCATGTTGACTTGGTTTCCAACTGCTTTATCCTGTTAACTCTTCTGGTTTTTTTTAATAGTCTAAGTAGATAATCAAATACACCACATTGTTCTGGTTCTGTAGGTCGTTTCTTTTCCTTGAGCTTATGCTTTTGCTTAATTGAATAACATTTATACAAATGGAGAAAATTCCTGTTGAATAGGACTTTACAGATCCAGTGAAAAATGCTTTTCTGAGGAATATCCTTGAAATGGGAGGAAGTGATTTCATGGCTTAGAAGAGTTTCGAATGGAAGCTGTAGCTTTTCCAGAGCGGTTGTTTGGGGGGAAGCGGAGGGCTTTTTCCATGCGCACGTGTGAGGCAAGGCCGGACCGCGGGCATGCGGCGGGAGCTGCGTGTGAGGGGCGAGCGGCCGACCCTGGGGCCGCGCGGGAGGGGCCGGATCCCGGTTCCGCGGGAAGGGCGGGGCCGGTTCCCGGGCCTGCGGGCGGGGCCGAGCCGCGTCCTCCCCCGGAGGCAGCNCCGCACATGGGGGCTGTGGGCCCCGCCCGGGCCGGTGACATCCGGGCGCCGCGCGGGGCCCGCCGGGGGTCGCGGGGGCTTTCGGCGCGGTCACGGCCCGGCCCGCGCCCCGAGCCCGCCTGTGCTGCGCGGACACGCCATGAGCTCCTCCGCGCCCCATGACGGGCAGATCTGCCTCCAGCGGGCCGTATTCCTGGAAGGGCGTCTGGTCTGCGTGCTTGCCGGGGAGTAAAACCTGCAAGGGGAAAGGTAGCGCCGTTTAAATTGCCTCATGCGCAGTATCTAAAGCTGGGCTTGTAGGAGCTGTTCAGTTGTGTCCCGCGGGGGGCTCGGTGGCCTGTGCATGTCACCTTTCCCAGAACAGTGTCGAGAGTGCTTTTAGCAACAGGTCGGTGCGTTCTAGATATTACCAAGAGCAGCTTTTCTTGATTTAGAGCTAGGAAGTCTTAAGATGCGTTTTCCTCTTTTCACTATTACTGTTGGGTAAGTTTTTTTGAATATGTACAGTCTTTTTGATACTTGGAGTTAAAGGACCTGATACTCTTGAAAATTACACCTTAGTGTTGCTTAGTTTGTCGCTGTTGCTTAGTAACTTGTTCCTAATGTGTGCAAATAAAGATAATGAAATAGCAAATATTGCATATAGGTATTGTTACCTGTTGTAAGGTGTTTGTAACTAAAAATATCTTTAAACTTTATTTCCAGTTCTGTAGTTGGTTTTCCTTGGATTGTAATTGTATGGTTTTCATAGTTTGGTGAGTTAAATGGATTCCCCTGTTGAAACGTTCACTTGTGATTAACTTGTAACTTATGAGATAGCCATAAAAGATGTATTATTCATCTTTGTGTTAACAAGAGTGATGAAAATGTAGGCTTTGGGCAGGTTTAGGCTTGGTAAATTACAGTTTATAGCCTTATCCCGTGTCTTTCCTGCATGCTAATCTCAGTGGTCTGGTTCAGAGATTCCTCCTTGTTTCCATTCCCTGCTCCTGTGAGTGTTGTGGAAGGTGTGTGTGAAGGCTGCTCACCCAGGAGCACTGTAACACAGTTCTCCAGTGCTTCTGTACCTTAGAAAACCCAAGTGGGAAGTGCATCTGTGCACAAGGTCTTTCACAGAGTTTGTAGGTTGCTTCATTTAACTGTTGCATGGGCTCAGCGAGGTGTAATTAAAGACAGCAGAGCTCACCCAGCTTGTCAGGCTGCCCAGGGAACTGGTCTGACACAGTGGCTTTCACCAGCCTTATCTGCAGGTTATGAAGGATCCCTGCATCAGGACATACAGGGTCAGGCAAGAGGAAGCACACACAGTTTTCTGAAATGTATGTGTTTGCACTATTTGAAGGGAAACACTTCCAGAATTCTACATATGAATGTGCTTGTTATTTCTAAGCTGCTCCCGAGCGAACAATGTGATCAGCATTGGTTTTGCCGTGTGGGATGGTTTGTTCTGGAGCACAGAAGTGCAGGGTGTCCCCTCCTGCAGCTGCTGGGACACAGAGCAGGGCAGCTGGCAGAGGCCTGGCTGCTCCAGTCACCTCACTGCTGCAGCATCACTGCCCCAGGACACAGGCTTGATTGGTCACAGCCTGAACTTCTCCTCTAAGCTGGAATGCCTCACAGGGGGAAGATACAGCCAAAAGACACAAATATTCTTGTTATATTCTTGTTATATGTCTACAGGATCAGTTATGGCCCAGCACTGAACACGGCTGCGGCTGTGGGTGTTTTTCCCAAGGATGGGAATTGGGTATTTCTAGACCACCAAGCCTGAGATGGAGGAAGAGAGTTTGGTGGGTAGAGAAGATGCTGTCAGTGGGCTTGTGAGGCTCATAAATTCAGTGTCTGAGAATCTAATCTTAGACACTCATACTTTTCTAGCTCTGGGGAGAGGTCCTTCTGTAGAGGAATCTGGACTTGTCTGTCTCTCATTACTTTTTAAATGTCAAGGACTAAGTCGTTTTGCAAGTAGGAATCTCTTAGTTCCTCTGCTTTGTGCCCTGAGCAGTGCATGTCTTGCAAAAACATGCACAGTATGCTGCTCTGAGCTGTCTGGTCCAAGTATGAGTAAGTTTGTGGGTGAAATGATGCTAAATATGGGAAGCTTGCCTATTGCCTAATATTCCCATGTCAAATAGCAAGGAGATTAAGGATGAGGTTTATTTTGAGAGCTTTATACGTACGTGACAGATCCAGAGCTGGTTGTACTCGCAGAGAGGCACTTAGGGTGGCTGAGAATTATGCTGTGTAACAGAGGCCAATTTTGGATAGCATTTTATTTAACTGCCCTTTACCTACAAAGGTATGGTTTATTTTGTCAAAACTGTGTTTATTTTTTGAAATAGTGTTAGTAATTCCTTTTCCACAAGAAGGAGGAGGGTTAGTGCAGGAAAACATAAGATGTTAAGAAATGTGGTTGGTACTTGTTCCACATCTGTGGAATGCTCGAGCAAGCTGTTTGGTCAGACAGCTGTTACCTTTGTCTGGGGACATTGGAGAGGACAGAACTTCATCAAGAGGGACTGCAAATGTCTGAGTATTTTCATGGTACAATGAATTCTCAAATTTAACAAGTGAAGTTTGAATTCTTAGTCTTCTTTGTGAAATTAAATAAAGTAATTGCTTTGGGTTTTTTTTTCCTGGTGTCCTCACAAATGATTTAGTTAAGGAAGCTGAAGCAGTGCTGTGCTTTGCAAGCTGTGGGCCTCAGTAGCAGAGTAATGAAAATGAAGAGTCACTGTCCTATCCTGGGAAAAAAAGCAGGGTAGTAATTGTCTGAGCTGTGGTTTTCAACTTTTTAAAAATAAATTACACTGTAAACACGATGACTGAGGAGGTCACATCCAGAAGATAGTTTTTACATTAAAGATGCCTCATTTCTCATACACAGCAGCTTAGAGTTGTTCCATACACAGAGTTGATACAAGTGATCTGGGTGAAGCATTTCATAAGTGCAATATTAAAAAAAGAAACCAACAATAACAAATGTCTTATTTTTAGCATGTCTTTATTCCTCTCCCTTGTAGCTTCCAGTAGGTAAATGCCACTTTAGAACAATGAGCAGAACTTGACTTGTTCAGTTTCCATGTGATGCAGGTGTCCGTACCATATGTGTACAACTGATCTACACATACCATATATGCAGTTTGTATGACAGGGGGGGTTTTGCTTTCATTTGTATCTTACTGCCTCTTGAAGCTGCTTTGTGAGTCAAGAAAGGCTGTATGCACTGGCAGTGGTGTGGTTAGATCTGAACTGTGTGTTCTCTGTGTGTTGCAGAAATGAGCCGTCAGACCGCTACAGCGCTCCCCACAGGTACCTCCAAGTGCACGCCATCGCAGAGGGTGCCCGCGCTGACGGGCACCACCGCCTCCAACAATGACTTGGCCAGTCTCTTTGAGTGTCCCGTGTGCTTTGACTATGTGCTGCCACCCATCCTGCAGTGTCAGAGCGGCCATCTGGTCTGTAGCAACTGTCGCCCCAAACTCACGTGCTGCCCCACTTGCCGAGGCCCGCTGGGCTCCATCCGGAACCTGGCTATGGAGAAAGTGGCCAATTCCGTACTATTCCCGTGTAAATACGCCTCTTCCGGCTGCGAGATAACTTTGCCGCACACGGAAAAAGCAGACCATGAGGAGCTGTGTGAGTTTAGGCCTTACTCCTGTCCCTGTCCTGGTGCTTCGTGTAAATGGCAAGGCTCTCTGGATGCTGTAATGCCGCACCTGATGCATCAGCACAAGTCAATTACGACGCTGCAGGGAGAAGATATAGTGTTCCTGGCCACGGACATTAATCTTCCTGGTGCTGTTGACTGGGTTATGATGCAGTCTTGTTTTGGCTTTCATTTCATGCTAGTGTTGGAGAAACAGGAAAAGTATGATGGTCACCAGCAGTTCTTTGCAATTGTACAGCTGATAGGAACACGCAAGCAAGCGGAAAACTTTGCTTACCGACTGGAGCTAAACGGGCATAGGCGGCGATTGACTTGGGAAGCAACTCCTCGGTCCATTCATGAGGGAATTGCAACAGCCATTATGAATAGTGACTGTCTAGTCTTTGACACCAGCATTGCACAGCTCTTTGCAGAAAATGGCAATTTAGGCATCAACGTAACTATATCCATGTGTTGAAATGGCAATCAAACCTCTTCAGGCCAGTGTTTAAACCGTTGCATTTAATTTAGCAGAAATAGGGTAAACATCTTTGACTGTCAGACAAATTATTTGGTAGATGGAGGGTAGACATAAATGAAGGTAAATAAAAGGAAAGGCTGTTAAATTACAGGAAGCAGTTGCATGTAGTAACTAATATATTTAAAATAAGTCAACAGTAAACCACTGAAAATATATATACACCCAAAATGGGCATCTTTTGTATTAAGAATTGATTCTACAGGAAATGTTGTAAAATAATTCTAAAAACTTGTTTGTAGATTGATTGTACTGTTGAAAAGGATACTGTTTCGTGTTTTTGTTTGTGTTTTTTTCCTCCCCCTTTGACTGACAAGCCATGTTGAGCGGTCTGGTCTCTGGCCGCTGCTTCCCCTCCTCCTCCCCACCCCCCCTTTGTAAGTCACTACATAGTATTGCTGCTGTTTGTGTATATTTTTTGTGTATTTGCTAATTTTTATTAACTTCTAGTTTTTCATTAAATAAATATGACTTTCTTTTCTGTAATTCAGGTTTTTCTCTTTTTTGTATCTTTTTAAGATTAATTACAGGTGTCATCTTTTGATATGCATAATTGCTATGGTAAAACTTATATTTCTGTATGTTTGGTAAATTTTGTCTCTTTCCAGTAGTCAATTCATTGGTGATACTGTTCTTAATTGAGCTATTTGTGAATGTACTGAACTCGAAAGGAGTGCTTATGTTCAAAGATGTGTCAGGAAAGACAGCTCCTTTAAAAACAGGTCTAGATGTTGTTGTACTTTGAGTTATCTTCTAACAAAAATGAAACAAATATAAAGAACTTTCCGAATTAAAAAAAAAATAGTAATTCGCATTTCTAATTTAGAGATGCTTAGAAAATTGATTGCATCCTTGTATTTGTTGGTTTGCAGTACAAAGAAAGTATTGTTTTACACAATATTTGTAATTATAAAAGCAGACCATTTGTCTAAAAAAAAAAAAAGGCAGTCAGAGCGAGATGTTTTCAGTCTTTTTATATTTGTCATTAAAAGATTACCTGGCAAATGAAAAAAACACAGCCAACTTCTGCTTTTTGCTTTAGCTCAAAGTTTGACACATTGATGCTCTTGCTCAGTTTCTTGTCTTCATGTCTTTTGGTTGTTACTAAAGCAACTGTCTGGAACTGACTTTTGTATCTCATTTTGGTGACATGATCCACATGACAATGCAGATGAATCTCTTCCAGGTGTGACTGACCAGCCCTAAAGGCTTTGGAAGGATACTGGGCTTTATGCAGACTGCCTGCACGTGCAGACCTGAAGCACGAATGTAAATGGGATTTGTGTTGCAAACAGACACAGACAGGAGCAGGGGAAAAGCTGTTCCACCTCGAGCAGGAAGGAAATCTTTGTCAAACCGAGTGGTAGTGGATGTGTTGGGGAGCTGGTCTTGACTACTTTTGTAACACATTAAAATACAGTTTATTTACTGTGCACTGTCTTAACTTTCTTATCAGAAGTTGATCTGTTAAGACAACTCTTGTTCTTGCTATTTTTGATGCATGATGAGGTAAGTAGTTCTACAGGTAAGGAACATAAAATCCATTGGGTTGGATTAATAAAATACTACAGAAATAGTTGGCTTCATGTAGTAAAAGTTTCACTCTGAAAATTTGATACTTAGACTGTTTGAACTGTGCACAGATGTAATTTAAAAGATGTACTGGTACCTAGTGACAGTAGATAAATGCTTCCAAAACTCCTGCAATCTAGCATTTTCTTCTTTTTGAATATACAGCCAGCTGTTTGCAGTTTTCTAAATTCAGTAAATATTCTCACCTAATTAAGCTTGTCTGCATTTACTTCCATTTTGTCTTTAACAGAAAGTTGGCTAAATACTCCTTTTAGAGGAGCCCACATGCCCCTTGGCTCCCTGGTGCCTGCCTGGCTGGGCTGAGCCATTCCAGCTCTGGTTGTGCCAAGGGAATGTGGTGGAGAAGCTGTGTGGCCCCTCTGGCCTTGCCCTGGGAGGCCAGGGCTGTGCAGGGCTGGTCACTGCTGCTGTGTGTGGGAGGGTTCAGCTGGGGCTGTGTCCCCAGGAGCACTGTCAGCCCTGAACCCCTGTGCTGAGCTGCAGTGCTTTGACTGAGGTACAGTGGGCTGAAGGTCAGGGCTGAGCTCTGGATGGGCCTTCAGGAAAGGCCCTTGCAGTGAGCTTTAGAGGCTGCCTGCTGTGCTCACAGGTTGGTTCATGTTTCACAAAGAGCTAGAGCATAACTACTGTATGCTGACTTACTGTAATGTAAATTAGTATTGCTCCATTTGGTGTTAAATAATTGTATAAAACCTTTAATATCCATCATCAGATGGAATTATGAAATTACCCTTAGGCCCAGATCCACAGCAGTATTAAAAGCCTAAAGAGTGTGAGGATCTGGTAAGTCAACTACACTGTTATATATGAAAAAAGAAACCATACTAGAAGTCTGTACAGTTTACTACCTTATCTAAAATAAATGGTGTATTAAAGCCTGGCATTGTCTTAACAGTAGCTATTTATTTTAGAAAGTGCTGTTTTACTTTGCTGTATTGGGAAGGAGTATTCAGATTTGTCTCTAAAAGATGAAATGCAGTAGATCTTGCATTTGTCTGCTAGCACTACCTCCATGGTTTTTCATTGCCCTTTAAAAAAAAAAAAAGCCTTAAATTGTTTGACAAATGTGGATGTAAATATTTTGATTCTGTTGTGACAGTTCCTGCTAGTTCTTGTTTGCAGTAGTGCTTTTAAAATTAAAGCAGGTGAATGGTTTTGTATTGCTGCCTGTCATGTTGTTTTATCCAGATTATTTTCTGAGCTGCTGTGATTAAAGCAGGAATTGTTCTGGTGTGATAGTTACTATCTGTAGCAGTTTATAGGGTGGACAGAGGAAAGGAGCTACCACTGCTTTTACTCTTGATAAGCTTCAGCTATTTTGGGGTATTTTCCTGAGAGACACAAGTTTAATCTCTGCTCCATGTAACAGTTCCTGAGCAGATGCTCCCCAGGGCACTGAGATCCCTTCAGAACTTCTGCACTGCTCTGGCTCACTGCTGCACAGGATGATTGTACTCAGTGAGCAAAACAAAAGGCACCAAAGTGTGGCTGTAGTGTCTGCTGTAATGGGTAGTGCTTATGTTTGTTCAAAAGAAATCTCACCTCAGGAACAGAACCTCCTCAGCTCAGGCAGCAGGGACAGGAAATGCCTGGCAGTATCTTCAGAGTGGCATTAAACCCCTCACCTTCAGGTGGAGTCCATGGGGATAAGACTGAGGAATTGGAGTGATGTGTCAGACAGAAAGTCATCATTTAACGTTCTGGGGAGTAGCTCCCTGTTTCCATGATAGAAATTTTTTTTAGTAGTCCTTATTCTCTTCTAAAAAATGCAGATTTGTTTTGTCTGTGCGTGAACAGACTGCTGGAATTCCGAGCATGTCAGTGCTCTCACAGTGCAAAGCAGTGCAGGATTGTTTCTCCATCTGTAAAGGATTTTTCCCTCCTGGTTTGATCAAAAGCAAAGCAGCAGCAGAGTTACCAGGCTGGGCTTTTACCCAGGGGGAAATTTCTTTGCACTTCTTCTCTGCACATTTCTCATGAGGCAGAACATGTTCTGAGACTGGGACTATTGCCTGTAGTCTCAGAACATACTTGTAAGTGACTAAGAGTACAGCTCTTACAACATTGACACACAAGCAGGTTTTATTTTTATCATTTTATTAGATGAAGTCTTTTGTCAAAGTTGTAAAATCTTTTGTAAAATAGGTGTTGAAAGTCCCACTGAATTGATTACTATCACTGCTGTTATATTCCAGGTAAATCAGCTTTGTTATCTACATAAATGAAAGCAAAGCAAACTCTTTACTTTTGATTTTTAGACAGCTTCTAGAACAGCTGTTGTGACTGGTAGTTTGTGTTTCATAAGCACTTTGGGGTTTGTTTCAGAACCAGTGAACAAGAGGATATAACAGCATCCAGGATTTGCTTGTGGGGCTGACCCTGGAATAAACAATGCCAAAGGCCCAGATCACACATTAAAGTGCAGTTCTCACTGAAGTTTAAGGGGAGATAAGAGACAAAGCTATCAAAGGACAGGGAGGCTGCTTCTTAAACCTCACATTATTCACAGTGAATAAAGATTCAGAATTTTCTTGGCATTGTTAAATGGATTTAATTTCCACAGGTGAATGTCCAGGCGTAGGCATCCCAGAACCACTTGGGTTTGTGGGGATAGGAATGAAGGACAAGCACTCTGTCCCTCCAGAACATGACTGGGTTTTTTCATTAAGGCCTCAAGCACACTCCACCCCCCTGCTGTTGCAGGGACAGCTGTGCAGATGGGAACTGATGGGTCCTCTCCCTACACAGTAATTCCTACATTTCAGTTGTGGCATTGTGTCCTGTGTGTGTGCAGTGGCCTTGCTCCAAACTAGAACCAAGTGCTGAAAGAACTTACTAACTTCATTTATTAGGCCATGGTGCTTCTCTGCAGATGCCTTAAGCAGATTTTTTTTAGATTTCAAAAACCTTATCTTCCACAGATACTGCTGCTTCTTAGCATATTATTATTAATTATTATTATAGATATTTTGTAAATAAGTAAACTTGCACTAAATCAGTTTGTTTTTTTTAATAACCCCACCTATGAGCCTCTCCTGCTGCACATTATTCCCTCTTTAAGGATGTGACCAGCTGCTGCCATGTACATACCTAAGTGCCAGACAGGCTAAGGAAATCTTTCTCATGCTCAAATCCATCAGGAAATGAGATTCAAGATTCTTTGCTGATCAAAAGCAGCAAATGCACTTTCAGGTTGGTAACTGCAGCAGCAACATCTTCCTTTTGATGGCACTGACACCCCCATTTAAACAATCCCATTTAGCTCATAGTTGACCCTGATACCTAAATGTAGCTGAAGGAGATCAAGAACTATGGAATTGGAGGGGGAAGTAAGCTCAGCCCGTGTGCCTAAAGTTTGCTGTTCAAGTGCTCCAGCCTGGCCTTGGCTGCAAAGCCGCCGTCGAAGGCTGCGTTCAGCACCTGGTCCAGGCACGCAGCCAGCACGAAGGTCAGCTCCTGCCGCACGTGCGCCGCGATCTCCTCCAGATCCTTCTCGTTTCTCTGAGGAATGATCACTCTCTTCAGTCCAGCTCGGTGTGCTGCCAGCACTTTGTCTTTAATTCCCCCAACCTAAGAAGGAGAAGAAATGCATGTATAAAAACAGTGAACTAATCTAATAAAATAATTATTGTAACATCACATCAGGAGTTAAATTTTGATGAAAGGTTCTGCCTCCCTCAGTCATTTAGGGAAGCAATTAAAAATGCAGTCAGAGTTGTAGCTCATCATGTGCTTAATGAGGGAAATATGTTAATGTGCTGCAGTATTCTTTCTGTAACAGCTAATAACAAGAGAAAAATAAATTTAGGAGTGCAGGTACAAGAGAATCAATAGTGGAAAAGTCATTGCTTTTCAGGAATTTCTTTAACAAAGGTGGCCTTCATTTTTTTAATATCACGTGCTGAAATCCTGCACCTGCATTAGAACACAAGATTTTGCAGATAAAGGCTCTGTTAGATTCAGGGGGAGAAGAGTCCTAAGGCACTCTAAGGAAGCAATGTCCCATGGAAAATAACTTGAGCTGTACAACAAAATATGCACAGCAAAGCAAACCTGTGTTTCAGGAGTGGAGAGGCACTGCTCCACTGAGCCTCTTGGTTGAGTTGCTAATGAGATCTAAACAGGTGTTAAATTAGTTTTTCTTACAGCTGCAGCTTCTTTCCCTGAACTCCTTCCTATTCCTGAGGACCATCTTAGAGCAGAAAGTTGTAATTTTACAATGCTTTAGAGGAGAGGAAGGGCCTGTATTCCAGTACCAAGGGCAAACCCCAGGCTGCTGTGACACAGGGCAGGAGTGAACTGTGATCCTCACATGACCCAAGAGTCTGGGCAGTGCTGCAGTGGGGGCAGCCCCTGGCACAGCCCTGGGAATTCAGTCACTGATAAGCAGCAAGATTCCAGACTACCTTGGGGAAGGAGGAAAATGTGGTTTAATCTTTACAGATACCTTCTCTCTGCACACAGCTTTAGCAGCAGGCACAGGCAGGACAGGCTGGCTGCAGGGCTAAGCTGGCTCCCACTGCAGGGTGCTCCAGAACCCTGGAGAATGGCCTGGCCTGCCAGTCTCTGCCCCCAGGGCCTCCCAGGCCACTGCCTACCATGGCACCTCTGGTTCTGTCTCCTCTGCAGGAAACAAAATCCTGTCCCTGATTTCCAGCTCCATCCTCCTGTCCATCATTTGGTGTGAGATGGTAACTCCATATCGGCTTCAGCACCCGCGCCAGGCTCCACTGACACTTCCAACTAAACTGTTGGTCTGAACACCTCCTTTGCCTTCATGCTTTGAACAAAGCTTTATGGAAACCCCTTTGGGCTGAGCTACATACAAGGACCAACATGTAAGAGAAACCTAAAAGTAGATCTATGGATTCAGGAGTAACTTGTGTGCAGTTACTGTGAGAGCTTTAAGACACAACTTTTCAAAGACACCAGAAGGAGTTCTGTACCAACAATCTGAGGAAGCACATTTAGAAACTGCAGTGCAGACTCAGAGCCATCTTGCATTTCAAGACTTTGAGGTAGACGTCAGTAATTTAGAAAGTAGACATTTCAATGTATTTTCCCAATAAGCTACATCAAGGCTGGCTTTAGCTTGGAAGGCAAAGCAGAGCAGTGGGGCAGCAACAGCCTCTTCCAGCTGCACCAGCAGAGACTGCATTGCTGCTAAGGAATGATCCAGCAAGGCTCTGCATCCACTCTTTTCTAAGTGGCTATAAACAGATCTAATATCCAAAATTAAACAGAATTAATACAACTTAGCTCTTTTCTCCAATGATGCTTACTGGAAGAACAAGGCCTCTTAGTGTAATTTCTCCTGTCATGGCGACATCTGAGCACACCAGCCTCCCACTGAAGAGTGAAGCAAGGCAGGTTACTATGGTAACACCAGCAGATGGTCCATCTTTTGTGACAGCTCCAGCTGGGAAGTGCAGATGGATGTCAGTGTTGTCAAGGAGATCAAAACTTCCAGAAGCTTAAGGAAAAAAAGAATGGTTTGAATGTTAAAAATCTAAACCCATTTTGTTCCTGGTCTTTATTCTAAAACCCCACCAAGAACTAAAAGCCTTGGCACTATTTACTAACAGTAGGCTGAAAAAAAACAACACAATATTGCAGAGCCCATAAGAAAAAACAAAGAGAAATCCCAGTGAGCTTTTCTACATCCAGAGTCCTAGAAAAAACTGTAACATGATAACCAGTAAGTTTGGCATTTGCATGCATTGGGAAACAGAGTAGGGATTAATGTGCAAACCAAGGAATTTCCACATAGAATTTTTATGTCCCAAACCATCAGTGTCAATATTCAGAGAACACTGCACAGAAACTCGCAATAATAATAAAGTGAAACTGTTACGTCCTTTCACCTGCAACGGAGTACATGGAGTGTAAACCAGAGAGGTAAATATGCACACAGGTAATGCCTGCAGCATTTAATGCATTTATTACCTTTTGGTTTTTAACCTATCTAAACCTCCACAAATAGTGACCAGATACTGGTCAATTATTTGCGTGATCAGCAGATGGTCAATCTAGAAAGCACATTTCTACTAGTCCTGGGAGGTTCAGATAAAAAAAATAGTTAAAATGTTCTTGTCCAGAGCCCTACTGCACTGCAGTTCCACAGCTGCCATATAAAACCAACGTTCTCAAAATACTAAAACTTAAACTACAAAAACCTTTGAACAGAACCTGTCAGAGAAAAGCTACAGACTTCCGTATCTGTCTCCATCAGGAAAACACTGCTGGAAAGCTTGAGTGTAAAAATGAGTCAGAGGCAGCATCTGCCACAACCAAGGAGAGGCACCTTGGCACTGAGGCTGCCTACAACCTTCCAGGCTAGGGCAGGGAGACACAGCTCGCGTTCTGCCAGGCCACAACCACCTTGGCTTGGCAGCAGCGGGGAAGAGCTACACAAAGGCACTCTGGAGCTGATCTCCTCCTCAGGGTAGCGCTGATGGCTGAAACCCTTTCAGTGCTGCATGCCCGCAGTGAGTAAATCCCAGGGTTACTGAGCAGCAGCAGCTGCAGGGGCCGTGCCCACCGTTGGTGAGCTGGTATCTCCTGGCGTTGCTGCGCAGCCAGCTGATGGCCAGGTGAGCCGACTCCTTCATGACGTCGCCCAGCTGCCCCGTGAGCGTCAGCTGCCCCTCGCCCTCCATGCGGCTGGCTTCCACAAACATGATCTCCCCGCCCAGCGGCGTCCAGGCCAGCCCGATGGCCACCCCGGGCTGGTTCAGCCGCTCCGACACCTGAGGGCAGACACAGGAAGCGCTTCAGGAAACAGCCATAAAAAATTGCAAAAACAATTCAGTACTTGGCTTTGAAACAACTGTATCTGTCAAAACACCAAAGTTAAGCCAAGTGTCTGATCTCTTATATTTTAATTTATTATTTAATGCAGCAGTAGTTCTGGGTATGTGTAAACATTAATTACACAACTGGAGCTGTATGTGGCAGCTTAGCTTAAGGCCATGGCAAACATCTAGGCGTGTCCTTGAAACCTTCCCTGCCCCCAAAAACACCATAGGAATCTTTCTCCTCAAAGGACTTCAAGTATTCAGTCAACCCTGACTGAATGTTTATGTGACTTAACCCATCTGCTGCAGTGTGTTTGCCCTGACTGTTACTCCTGTGACAAAGGCAGTTTTGCTCCCCGGTGTTCCCTGAAAGACTCTTTAAAGGTGGTGGCACTCCCCAGGCTGTGGCCAGCCAAGCCCCCGATGTTGTTCCCTGCAGACATTCACAAACATTCTGCTTTGGAACAGCAGAAACGTGGATGTGTTCCCAGGCCAGGCAGAGGGGACACCTGACAGAGTCCCTGTAGGAGTGACAAGCAGTCAAGCAATCAGCAGCTACACTGGCAGCCAAAGCCAAGGAAGGTACACAGCCCCTCCTCCTGCTTCTCCTGGGGCTCTCCCTTACCTGTGCACTGCCATCAACATCCTGCCATTTGCTTTCATTAGCATCATTTAGCTAAGAAGGCTCTTGCTTTTTCTAGCATTTAAGAAAATTGTACAGAACTGTGTGTTTCACTTTTATGGTATCAAAATACCTCACACCAAGCATTTTCATTTTTGCTAACATCATTTTCTATATCCATTCCCTGTGTGTTATTAGTAGCGGTGATTTACACTGATTATTTTAGTAACTGCTCAGTAACTCAGGTTAACAAAGTCAGTTCATCCTGGTCACACTGAAACCCAACAATGCTGGAACATTCCCCTTTGCACTGGAGACAATGCTACTTTGGCAAACCATCATGGTTTCAAACATTACAGGTGTCATGAACAAAAATAACTGTCCCCACCCTCCTCCCCCAGCCCAAAGCAGCCATCCAACAAGGTTTGTTGATTTGGAGGTTTTGTTTCAGTTTTTTTAGACTGTACTCACTGAAAACAGTTTAGAGACTGTTTGACAGCTCAGGGGCAGAACACAGCAAATGGGACAACAAGTCAAAACCCAGATGGTTCTACAGACTCAGCACTTGGCACAGGCTCCCTCCTCTATCCTGAGACAAGGCAGGTACCTCCTCCTACTTCCACAAGTCAGCTGAGATAAGAGAAACTGGCTGTGTAGCAGGTGTTGATCACCTTTGGACCATTTCCTGGTGCCTCCAAAGCCAAGCAACCTCTGCTGCTGTCCTGGAGAGAGACTGAACCACCCCTGCTGCAACCTCCACAGCTGAGCCTTTACTGAGCCTGCTGACAGTGGCACATGCCCTGGCAGCTTTGAGATCAGCTTTGAGAAAGGCCCCTTGGAAATCCCTAAACACAGCCAGAGCCACAGAACCCCCAACTCTCAGAGGAAAGCACACTGGACTGCATGAGACACCCCCAAAGTGTTACAGGGAGCCCCACAAGACTGAATGGCTCCTGGCACCTCTGAATAATTTCTTCTCACCAAAAGTCAGATGAATTTAAATTAGAATAAATCCTTTCTTACACTTTCTAAACAACCTCAATTAAAAATGACCATTTGAATCAGCTGATGGCTGGTGAAGTCTCTCAGATGATGAAGATGCCACTGACCAATGGAGTCCTGGGGTTTGAAAATTTGTGTAGATGAGACCAAACCAGCTGTGATTTGGCTGTACCCTGAGTACATGAACATACTGTCCCATGCATTTTAGCTGCCTGGACACTGCAAAATTTAAATCTCAACATCTAGTGCAGTCATTTACTTTAGAGTATTTCAGGTTATCACCTGCAGGTTTGGAGCTGCACCAAGTCAGTGTAATGGACAAGAAGCTGGTAAGTCCCTGATTTACAGTGGGAGATGAGAACCAGTTCAGTCACTTGATGGCCTTCAGCATGTTTGTTTTCCTTCCACAGGTTCTCCCAGCCTGACTGTACCAACGTTTTTCTACTCTTCTGATTCATTCCCTGGCAAATCACTGCTGGCAAAGCACATTAACAGTGGCTTCCCTCTGAGGGAGGAGGATTTCCCAGAAACATCACCACAAGACTGATAGTTCTTAGATAAAAATGCCAATCTAAACCTGTGCTTTGGACAGGTTTTACTTCTGAAAGACACCCAAATTTTTTCCCTGAATAGAATTGTGCATGTCCCATGAAACAGAGCCATTCTTATTGCATCTGCACTTTCATTTCCTAGAACAGGCCATTTCCCTGACCTGCAGCTTCTGTCCCTCCAACTTCACTCAAGTCATGAGGATATAAACCAATCCTGATGGGCCTTCCTGTGGTGCCAATAACATTTTGTTACTCAAGCAGAATTAAGGGTTGAAAGGGTTGAAAAAAAAAGCTAAAAAATCCCCCCAAACACCAACTAAAATCCACAAACTAAATCCAAACACAAACTAAAAGCCAAAAATACAAATAGTTCATTATAAACCCACTGGATATGTTAGAAACCCTTTGCCCCAAAAGTGTGCTGTGCTGAAACATTTCATTAAACCTTCTGCACTTTAAACTGTCAAGATTATTCTTTCAAAGCCTCACTATGTGATTTATTCCAACATTTGTTCTGTAGAGAGACACATAAGATTATTTATTTGTGATAAGTGAATTAATCCAGCAAGTAGAAGCTGAATATTCTGTCATGTCTTCCTTCTGGGAGAGCTGTGCAGACAATAGCCAAGCAATGCCTGGACAGGTGAAAGATGAATCCCTGGCTCAGGAATTCCCTGAAGGACAACAGATCAATTAGGTCATGTCATGTTTTCAGTTCCATTTGCTCAGCCTCATGCAGGTACTGACACAGTGGCTGCCTCCATCGTGTCTTTGTTTCAGCTGCTGATAAATGGCAAAATGCAGGCCCAGGGTGAAGCTCAAGCCAGACCCAGCCTGTGACTGCAGAGCAGAACCCACAGAGCCAGGCTCAGACACCTCCAGAGCAGAAACTCTGCTCGTCCAAAGAACCTCAGGGGCACTTGAGAAAATTCTAAGGAATAACACATTAATTAGGAAAATTCCTTAAAATAGGAGTTATGTTATTATCTGAGCAATTTCCATGGAAAAAACCAAAGTGTGTACTGAAAAATATTCTCTCAATAAATACAGCAAATAGTATTTGAAAAGAAATCCTGGGCTGCTTGGGGAACTGATCTATGTGGATTCATCTCTACTTCTATTTATGCACTAAATTTGCCTTCTGAATACAGAAGTGTTAAGAAAACCTTTTGATACAGAAGTCACAAGTTTCAATCAGTCTTATTTCAGGTTTACACAGGCCACTTATCTTCCTTGCCTCCCATTCTGCCACTGCTCCCATCACCATCCTCTGTCACAATCAATGGCCCTGTCTCCTTTCACTTTGTTTCCTCAATTCTGTCTCCTCCTTAAGAATCTCTTCCATGATAAAATCTTCATATCCAAAAGCCTCAGTTCAGAACTGATTCATTCCTTAAAAATCATTCCTTTTCTCCTGCTATCCCAATCACCTTGTTCCCTTTTTGTTCTTCAACTCCCACTGGAAGTCTGGTCCTCTGATTGAGGAGAAAAGAATTGTAAGAGGGAAGTTCTCAGACCCAGAGAACAACTGCACTGCCACTGGTGAAATGAGAATCCCAAACTAACAAACTACTTTAACTGATGGCATTTCCATAGATTGAGCAAAATACAGATGGGGGAAAGCAAAAAATCTGAAATATGCCTACTGAGGAGCAGAGCTGGAGGTGCCTGACTGATCATAAAACATTTTAATAGCTAAGAGTCACATTAATTCAAAGAATGTCTGAGAACTTCTGGTGCAAACTGAAGTGGTTTTAATACCCAAAAATGCTGCCTGGCTTTAAGGAGGTATGAGGGACAGTCCTCAGCACAGCTGCTGCAGAGACAGGATTCCTGGGTTCTACTTTTGGCTTCTTTCCCAAGACCACCAAACATCCCCCAAACAAAAGCAAAATTGTTTCAAACTGAAAAAACACCAGCACATTCTTCAGCATTGCTGCAGGAACCTTTGCTAACAGAAAAGTCAGGGCATTGTTATTTATGCACCCTGAATTAAAAGAAAAGAAAAACTTTAGGTGAAAACACACTTTGTGGAACAGAAAGAAACACAGTGCTGTTATTAACATATTTTGAAGTTGTTAACATTGTATAGACTCAGTCAATAGCAATAATCATATCAAGCAGAAACAAGTGAGGATGTTACCTCCATGTCATACATGGGGGGCCCCAGGATATCTTTCAGAGCATGAAAATCAATTAAAATCGGCATTTCAGGTGGCAGAGCCAGGTCAGCTGTGTCACTGATAGATTCTGGTTTGGCATCTTCTGTGACGTGTTCTTTGCAATCTAAGGGAAGAAAATCTCATTTAGGATTTGTAATGGGCTTTCCTACAGAGAGGAATTTTTAAAAAATTGTGACAGAGATAAATAAAACATGCAATGAAATGCTCAGTTAGCGCAGGAAAATGTGCTCAAACCATCTCTCACAAAAATCTTGTCAAATTGAAGATAATATGGCATGAAATGTAATTATTAAGCCTAAATACGTTCTAACTGTTCATCAAAGATAAAATTAAATCTAGAGCACTGACAGAGATGCAACTCATCAGCTTAAGTGCATTTTAAACTAATTCAAATAGTGAAACACATTAGGCTCATTTTAGACTTTGCACTTTTCACCAGATTTGTGCAGAAAACCAGGATTTCACAGGATCAGAACAGTTTGGGCTGTAAAGGACCTTAAAGCTGATCTTGCTTTAAGGTCTTGAGGGACACCTTCCACTATCCCAGGCTGCTCCAGGCTGTGTCCAACCTGGCCTTGGACACTTTCAAGGGATGGGGCAGCCAGAGCTTCTCTGGGCACCCTGTGCCAGGCCCCCCACCCTGGCAGGGAAGGATTTACTCCTGCAGGAGAAGTCATGTGCACTGTGGTGCAATAGAGAACTGCAGCTGAGCAGGCCAATTCTGACAGTGCAGGAACTCCTGCTCTTTTCATGTGTGTTTACAACTGTGCCCCAGCACACTGCACCTCCAGTGCAGCCCTTGCAGCACAGCCTCTGATGGCTCTCAACTTTTCATTTGATTTTTGTCTCCTATGACTTTTATGGCTTTGCTCAATCACAGAAGGGTTTGGGTTGGAAGGGACCCTTAAAGATCATCAGCCCAACTCCCCAGCACACACAGGGACACCTTCCACCTACTCAGGCTGCTTAACTCACGGAACTGGCATCTTCTGTCTGTTCAACAGCCACCTCAGAACACAACACCTACATGCCTTGTTCAGTGGAAAAACCTCAAACAATTTCAGTGTAACAACCTGTGCCTTTTGTCTTGAAATACTACACACACAGAGGGCTCTGTTCTTTTCTTTGTTGAAGGAGAGGTTATTGGCTAAGGTGCCATGCTCAATAACCAGTTGCAGCAAAAATTCCTCCAAGCTCCAATTTCCAGATATTTTCAGAAACACCTACAGGCATGATATACTCTTCAGGAAGGGCTACCAGCAGCCTGACACTTTTGAATGCAATATACCCAAGTGTCACCTAGGAGGGACCACACAATGAAAGCAATAGTTCTGGGTTCAGAAGGGAGCTCTTCCCTTCCTTTACTCACAGCATGAGTGCATTTCTTACCTGTACAATGGCTTCCTTAGCAGAATTGCTTCCAATTTCTGTTTTCTCTTTTTATACAAAAGTGAACTGTAATGGGAACTGTGTCCGTGTCAAAGGCTCACAGCCAGCCTGCAGAGGAGATGTTTGCATGACTGAGCTCAAGAACTCACACTCCCTGGCAGGGACTGACACTGCACGGTCACCAAGGGACTGGGAGCAGAGGGACAACGCAAGCAGGGAATTCCCCACAGGTTCCCCACAGAATCTGATCCCGGTGCAAGAGGCTTATCAGCATTTCTCAAGAGCCCTAAGCAGTGTTTTAGTGAAACACCTCTCAGAGAAATGAAGACTGCTTGCACAATCCAGCTGTTGCTAAGGCTCTGTGGCACTCTCAGGGCAGTGCCTCCCTGCCCTGGGGCTGTCCTGCTGCCCACACAGAGTGAAGACTTTTCTTCCCACCCCAAACCCTAACACACACCTCAAGTCTGTATTACACAGCAGTGTACACTGAGCTCCAGGACTCCTGCACCATATTTTGGACCCAAGTATGGGTTGTTTGCTTTCTTTGAATTCTTTGTAATTTTAGTTTGAAAAGGAGCTTTCTGGTTCTTCATCTGCACATCAATGCATGCACAGTTAACTGAAGATCCAAGAGTTCAACCAAGTACAGAAAAACACAAATCGCTGATCTAATCTATTTACTATAAGGTGAAGAGGTGGTCAGTGGTGCAAAACCAATTCTCAGAATGGATGAATGAGGATGGTCCCTTCCTCAAGACAGAAACTATCCTGTTATTAATCCTGATACGTAAAGGCCTTTTTACAGACAGTTTTGTGACAGTGCAATTCTCACTAATGCCTTAACAGAGTATCAAGGAAAACATTCTACATCACTATTACCATGGCAGCAGCAAGTCAGCTTTCATTGAGGACTGCAATCGAACAGCTCTTATCCAACAGCCACTGACCTTTCCATGGTACAGCTCCCTGCTTCATAGCTAAATCCCATTCCTTTACTGCCAACACTGCCTTGGTCACATTCCTCCTGTTGTCCCAGCATGTCTCTCTGCTTTTGTTAAACTACTATTTTTGTACATAATAAATCCAAAGACATAAATACTGGCAAGTCTAGGAAACTTGACCCTGAATGCTATTCTTGCTATTCAGACTGCAATTTCAACACTATTTGATAATCTGAGATGCAATCCATATTTCAAAACAAAATTGAGTTTAAACCCAGCTGCTTTTGCTCTACACCAAGATTTTACTGCCTAACAAACACAAATGTTTTTATTTCACCTAGCTCTGTATACAGCAGAGGGGACAAACTCCTCATAAACAAATCAGGGGATTTGAGGCCACCTGCCCCATTAAATGAAACAGAAACCCTTTTCTTTGAGTTTATCTGCTCTAATGAGTAGATCCCATTTTATAATCTGTAACAACAACAAAATCCAGACTTTTTCTAAAAATGTTAAACTAAATCCTGGCATTATCTAATTTTCTGTAAAAATACACAGTGATGTCCCAAAATGTAATTACAAACTAACATTTTCTTTGAAGGAAAAAGCCATCTTCGTTTCTCATCTTCAAACAGGTGCTGACTATGAGCAATCTATAGAGACACAAGTAATTAAGATTTCTACTAACAATGACAAATGCATGTTCCCTACCTACCCCAGACTTACAGCCATAAACCACTGTACAAGCTAAATGACATATGTATCTAAAACAAGACACTTAAATTCAAGTTTCCAGAAACAGAACTTCTCGTTAGGACAGCAGCTTAATCATCTTACAGTTTGAGATAAGTTGGCAAAACAAACTAAAAGGTCAAAAAGTGCCCTTAGCAGAGCTCCAAACTACACTAGAGGAACCACCTGCTGCTCTGCTATTGCATGTCTGCTTACACAAAAGCAGCATGGTATTGAGTTGTTTTAACATTTCAAAATTGTAATACTAAAAATAAACAACCCTCCCCATAGCCCTCCCCAAGTAACCAAAAATAAGTTCAAAAAACAACCCACCAAAAAAAGATTATGTTTGTAAAATTTTCCAAGCAGAATCTGCAGCTACTCAAAGATCACAATGTTCTTCAGGACTCTGTCTTTGCAAGTTCCCAAAATAAAACTAAGTATCACATGTAAATAGTGGATTTGTGAGAAAATGGACTCCTAAGAAAACATACTGACAATGAACTATTAAATGTAATTGAAGATTTAATCTTAATTGACATCTCATGGCACTAAGATTTTAAAAAATAAGACTGCTACCTTCTACAGGTGTAATGAAAAGGAGAGAATACAAAAGTCTAAAACTTCCTCAACATGTAGCAATTTCTCATCTCCTCATAGAACAGATTTACATTGAGCACAAGCAACACAAGTCTTAAACCCAAAGATTTCCAGCCATACTTACTGACCAAGACAGAAAAATTAAAACCTAACATTTTAAAGTAGTTTTTAACTAACACTGATTTGCTGAATTGCTACAAAGAGATGTAAAAAAAAGCATCAGCAGGATGGACAAGGTTTCAAGTCTGTGGGCAATGAAAGGGATAATAACATTCCTTCCTTCTCATCTGACTTAGCAGCAGATGCTTCAGCACACAACAGGCAGACTCAGAATTCTTTTAGCCCCTCCAAACTAAAAACACCCCAAAACTACACTTAGGTAGAGAAGGATGGGATTGCTTTTGCTGACAACAGTTCACATTCAAAGCCATCCATAACTTCAAACTGCACCCTAAAAATAACATTTCACTGTCAAATCTTATGCACCAAACTTTTAGGAAGGGTTTCTTCAGGAAGGGAACAATTTCCTGGGACCCTAATCCTGTTTACACTTAGATGTTTTAAACTTACATGTTTAAATTTAATGCTGTGTGCACTTCTCCCCACAGCATCAGAAGAGCTCTCTCTCCACAAGCACTTGAATGTGTTCATGCAGGAATAGCCAGACAAATTAACATGGGAAAAAAAATAACACTTTAAAAGTTGATTTGCATTTAACCCAAACTTCTCAGAATGTTTATTCCTTTTTGACCTCCTACACAGAAGTCATTCCAGCAAATTTTCAGGAATTTCAGAAACTGGCCCACACTGCAGCCTGCAGAGCTGGGCAGCTCTCTAAGGTCAGCAGAGCTGAGCTCAGCCCTGAGTACCTGCAGTCACACCAGCCTGGGACTGATGCTTAGATTCCATGTGTCAGTTCACACTGACCACTTTGGTCAAACTTGCATTTAATTTAAAACCAAGTATTTCATCCACAAGGAGTAGAACAAACTGTTCTGTATTACTGGGTTATATTTAAGTATTTTCAAAGCCTTGGTTTCAACATAAATACAATTCCCATTTCATCACTTTTAGTTATGAAATAGTACCTGTTCTAAATCTCCCTTCAGGTCTAAATTAGACGAATTGTTTTTCACTCTGGGTTTCAACTGCTGTATCATGATATGATGCCTCAGTGCACAGTTGCTGCATTGTATTCTCAAGGCAGTTGCACTAAAATAGGAAGGAGAGTTTCACATATTTTTGTGACTCCTAGAATTTCTTGTAGTGTCAAAAGACTCAAGGAGTGTCTCATAAATCTGAGCTAGTGTTTCAGTGAAATATCAGATAGCACTGCTGTACAGAGGGACGACTCCCCAGAGAGCCCTGAAAAATGCTGAAGTTCCCTGTGCAAGCTCAACAACCGACACAAACCAACATTCCTGCACCCACCAACTTCTCCAGAAAGCTCAGCAATCAGAGGAGCAAGGAAGGCACTAAAAGCTGCCCGTGCATTTCAGTGCTGCACTTCTGGGCAGTGCTGAACCCAGCCTGAGAGAGTCTCCAGCTCTGCTAGGGCAGTACCCTCCCCACTCAGAGCCCACTTTTGTCTTTTGCTAAACAGTGGCAAAGCCTCATCTTTACAAAGCCTTGAAAACAGGTGCTCACCCTGGAGTTAATAACCTGATTTAATCAGTCTAATGGTGGAAAGCCTGTGATTCTACCACCTAGTGTCCTTAACTCTCACTACAACCCACCAGCCAGAGGCACTCAGCTGAATAAACACAACAGGCACCATGGCAGCATCTGGCTATGCTCAGGATCAGGTATAAATTATGTTTTAGCCAGCAAGGTAAACCTGCAGTCTGCCCTCTCCTAGTCACAACTCAAGGCACACCAATGCACTAATTGCAGTCTCAGTCTCACATCAGAAACACACAAATGTGGGAAGCAAAAATGACGTTTTAAGGTATTTTTATAAAGAAAAAAAAATTCCAAGAAATAATTCTAAATGAAACTATTAAGGGATGACAACTTGACTAATTTTCCAGAGTCATTCATTATATGAAATAAAAATTCATCATCATGATGCACAACTGCACAAATGTCCACTAATCAACAGGAGAAAAAATGCCAAAGAAACCACTTTAGGCAAGAAGTCCCATTATTTGCATCAACTTGCAAGTATTTGGAGATATTTACAAGCTTTGTTTTGAACTTAGCTGTTTCCAACAGACAGAATGAAAATAAAAATATTTTTTAAAAGGCTCCTCATCTCATACACTCCCAGCAAATGACACACTGCAAAAACACACCAGGGTGTAAGCACAGTATAAGTACAAAATAAAACTCACTTTGCAGACTGCACCATTCTGTACAAGTCTTTATAACAGCAAAGTTCCACTGTAGAGACCCCTGTCCCTCAGACTCCCTTTTATTAATACAGCTTTTTCTTATGGACAGTTTTCACTTCAGAAGTACAAAGGCAACTCTTCATAGCTTATTTCTTAACTCCAAACTGGGTCAACTAAAAATGCCAGCATTTTTCTCCCTTTTGAAGCACTCGGGCTGCTATTTTCACTTAGCTTTGGTAAGTTGCAAGTCCAGAACTAATTTTAAGAGTGTACAATTTTAACAGTGTAAATACCTCAGTTGCAAGCACAGTGCTAATTTTAACATGGTAAATAACTCACTGGATTGAGATGTCTAATACAGTTCCTTTTTGTTACTTGCCTTAATAATAAAGTGTTTCTTCTTACAGTACCATGAGTTGTGCTCTGAACTTACCTCCTGTCTATTTTACCAGAATGCTTGAAGAGCAAAATGCATCTCTTTTTATTCAGCAATGGCATTAGACCTCTGAAACACATTTTAGACACAGCTACCTACTCTGAAAATATGACTTGTCAAAGTGACCATGCAGAAGGTGCAGCAGCCAGGACACCTGATACTGCCTGGTGCTGGTGAGCTGGGCCAGCACAGACCCAGGGCTCAGCAGCCACAATCACCAAGAGAGCACAAATCTGTGTTTGACTCCAAGTGATGGACTTGACAAAGTCCATCAAAGCACAGAAAGTAGAGAACACACACACATAATATAAAAAGCATTGGTAAATGTCTTAAAACCTCTGCCTTTTAATGTAGATGGGATGATTTAAATTGCAGGGCTGTTCACGGATTTAGTCACCACTACTGTGAGAGCTCACAGCCTTTAAGCCAAACGTTCAGAGAAAACCAAGCTGAAGCAAACACTGCCAAATTCAATGTTCTGATATTACAGTTCTCACAGACATTACAGTCATCTTAGAAAACTCAACAAAGTAAAAGAAGATTTAATTTTCAGAAGGGAAATACTGAGCTAGGGAAAAAGGCAAGGTAGAGCTGAAAGACTGTTGAGAAACAGATTGTCAGAGACAAGTTATGGAAGCTTTTACTGTGGGTAAAGCACTTCTTCACTCTTCTAATCATTATCACTGCCTGTAAAAATATCCCTTATATTTCCTCCCTGGGGGATTTACTCTCTGAAAGGGGCGGGCACTGTTCAGACTTGTTTGCTGCTTGGTTTTAAAGGAACAGATAATGAATCTCCTTATTTGTCCTCCTCTAATCAAGATCAGACCTACTCCAGCAGTACAGTGTTAGAACCTAAAGGTTTTTTCCACATCAACTACCTTGTGGAGTATTTCAGAACATCAAACCAACCCTGTTAGGTATTTTAAGTCTGTGAGTATCCTGGAGCAAAGGCAAGCAGCCATTCTGCAGTTTTCAGTTTCCAGGATCCTCTGACACCCAGTTTTTCTCTGACAGACTGGCAGAATTCCTTGTCACCTGAACTCATTTCAGTCTTCAAAAAACAAACTAATGGAACACAACACCCTGCTGGATAGATTTTATTAGACTAAGGGCTATCCACATTACAGAAGTTCAGCCTGAGGTTTAGAGTTTGTCCTTTCACATTTCTAATCAATCTGGCACTGAGGGCTCCTGCAGACATCCAGTGCTGCAATGAGCACTGCAGAGCTCCAGCAGGAAATGGCTGCGTACAGCAACCCCTTCCATCAGCATCTGGCTGGAACAAAAGCACAGCCACCTACACCCTCCCTGTATCTTTCACCAAACACAGTGTGGATGTTCATTTTTGTTAAAGAGAACACTCATGGGGTGATGAAAAGGAGCAGTCTGCTGTGTGCTGCACATGAACTGGATCATGGGCCTAACTTCATCCTTCCCTCTCTGATTTCCAGACCAAAAGAAACCTACCTTTACTGGTGGAGCAGTTACCTGGGTATTTTTGCTGTTTCAGAGTTTTGTGTTTAGCTTTCTTTCCGTCTGTTTGATGACTGGGAATGATAAACAGTGTCTGTACACATGAGAAGCAAGACCAGACTAACCAAGGCTGAGAAGTTACCAAAGCTCCAAGGGACTTTGAATAAGCACGGTCTTAAAAGGCACATAAAAACAATTGTAATTTCAGAGCCCTTCAAGCAGACAATTTTTTAGTGTACAACAAACAAACCAGATTGAATTCTGAGCCAGTAGAACTACAGCCATGCTTATTTTTTTTATTAAAGAGAAGAAGTGAAAGATTTGCATTAAAAAACCCAGGAAGACATACACAAATTGTAACTGCATCCCTAAGACACAAAACAGATGCACTGGACTTCCCAGTTACCAACTCAGCAGGCTGAAACTACTCAGCTTATGTCCTAAGTCATAATTCAGCACTAAAACTGTACATAATAATAATATCACACTCTCTGCCATGCTTTTGAAAACAAGAGTCCTTAAAGAGGAAAAAAATAGGAGAAAAAGTTGCTAAATTAGCTTCCTAGTGAGTACATTAGAAGTTCCCTTTTTACCAAAACATGCCAAAGATACACACCTTCTCCTTCCCCCACCTCAGCACGATCTGGCTTTGCTTCTTTGTGCTGCCCTTCTGCCACTTTCACAGCCACTGCTCTGCAAATGGCTCCCAGCTTCCGATCCAGGGCCCGCACTCCTGCCTCCCTCGTGTACCTGTGAGAGACAAGGGCTGTGCTGGGCTGTGCTTTTCAATGGAAACACACTCCTTACTAAACACACAGCCACATAAAACGGCATGGGAAAGGTACCAAAGCCTTGGACTACTCTAGTACATATAAAAAAAGTAATTTGTTTTTATCAAAATAATTGTGGCTGCTGATAAAACTGTAAAGTTACTGAGTGGGAAGACATGGCTAACACCTGGTGCCAAACCTTCATGAAATGCTAAGCAATGTCCAATAGCACTGAGCTCTTCTTGGATGCATAAAAGTTAAAAGGAAGAACTATTTTAAAACTTTAAATATATAGCTCACTGGAAGTTGAGGAACTGGCTGTAAGAGTATTTTGTTTTAGTCTGTGAACTAAAAAGAAGCACCAGGCAGTAACACTACACAACTGCTGAAGCTATTAAGGACAATACATATTAAGATATATTTGTATTACCACTTTATAAACCGATTTATAAAATAAGGTATTTAAACTGAAAGCAATTAACAGATTTACCTGGTAATTATGCCCAAAGTAGTTACTTGGGGAATCTGTATTTGTTGTGGAGTCAGACCATGTAGTTCAAGCTGTTTAGGAATTAAGTGTCTGTGTGCAATTTCAATTTTTTCTTCTTGTGTGTATCCTTAAAAAAAAAAAGGCATGTATTTATTAATGATCTTTTTGCTTAGACACTACAATATAATCAAATCTCTTATCTTTTACAATTCTACCTGATTGAATTTAACAAAAAACCACCCCCAGCTATAATTTACAAGGCTGTTGTGATCCTTTGTGGCTACTCATAACTTAATGCAAACAAGAACAGAATTTTAGTGTTTCACAGACCCCTTTCTCCATCAGAATCTTAAATAGATGCATCAGCTAACTGACCATTAGAATACAAACAAATCAGTGATGGAAAATATCATTGCAGAATGTATCCATGTATTATCCATGTATCACCACAGACCTGGAACTGGTCTAATTTTTAATTTTCCTGAGTGCAATGCTAAATACTATTCTCCTGACAGAGGCATCCTGCCTTGTCCCTTTGAGTGACTCCAGCCATGCACTCCAGATTCCTGGCAGGCTTTCCTTAAGGAGCTGCCTTTCATTTCAGCAAAACCACCCCAAACTTGTTTGAGGACCTGCACGAGCCATGTAATGAAGGCACTGCAGCGTTACCTGGCACCTGGATAACCTCCATTCTGTCCAGCAGGGCAGGTGGGATGGTAGCTGTGGTGTTGGCTGTAGCTATGAAAAGCACTTGGGACAGGTCAAAGGCCACGTTTAGGTAGTGATCAGTGAAACTGTGATTTTGTTCTGGATCCAAGACCTAAACAAGAGTGAACACAAAAGTTATGCAATTGTGCAATCAGAAGTAAAGAAAATATGCACATTTTTATTATAATCCATTTGGATCTGTCCAATCTGACTTTACAGTAATAAAAGGTGTTATGGATATCAACCACTAACTCTGTGACTCCATGTCATACGTACAGTTCAAAAAGTCACTTCCCCATGAGTTGTTCCTGCCCTTTTCTAGAGATGCTGCAGCATTTCTCCAGCCATCAAGCACCTGCCCTAAGCTGCATCTCCATGACCTTTCACATGTGACAGAGTGGCCCTTCAAGGACTCACAGCAACCTTGGAAAAGCAGCCCGTGTAGCCCCACAGAACAAGGAGAATTCTCCCAAGTAATCCCTGACTCCAATCCTCACCTGCTGCTGGCAGCTCCTCTTACTCTAAGCTTACTTCTTACTCTCACAGCAGCCTGAGACCTCTCTATGAGACCAAGGGGAAGAACCCAATCCCAGCCTTACTTGCTATCACTCAGTCACCTGCCCCACTCCTTCTGCTCTGTCCAGCCTTTATTACTAAAGGAGGAGTACAAGTTCTTATTGTCCATGACATCCCAGGCAAGCTTTGACCCTTGGCAAGCCCTGGCCTTCCCAACACAATCACTTTTCTTTTTGTTCCAAAACAACAGAGACAAAACTGAACAAGCACTGCAGAACAAAAACACACAGTCTGACCAGCCTCAAAAATTTACTGAACAAGTAGAACTAGGGCCTCAATAACTGTGTTGTCTTCCTATGACTTTTAGTACTACTTATGTGTGCTAATGCAACACTTCCCTAGATTTAGGATTAGGTGATCAATACCCAATACTTATGTGGAACACAAGGGTACTGAGATGCTGTCTTGTAGATTTTTTAACAGTGCCACATATGGGAAGTTCATTGTACACAGTAATGTATTCCTGGCTTCTATATCACCTGTGACCCACCTTTGCTTCACATCCCCTTGAAATACAGCCACACTCTTCCTTGAATGATCAATGCTACACCAACACAAGAAATTCTCATGTCACAAATAATGGGACCCATGCATCTCCTGAGAAACAGCACTCCACTGTCAAAATAATTTATCTGCCTACACCCAAATGAATGTACACAACCTGAGTTATAGCCAAGAACAGTGTTAATAATTAAAAAACAACAACTGAACTTGAGGCTTCTTCGATATTTATAAAAGAAACAATTCTGAATTTTCATTGCTCTTAAATTCTCCTCAGGCTTTGAAAAGTGAAAAAATCTTTTGAAAAAATTTGTGATCAGAACAAACTAGAAAAATCCTTCTATTACCAAACGCCAGAAACACAGGTGACTTTCCTAAAGAAACGGAAAAAAAAAATCTGGATTTTATTTTACATAGATTTAAGAGCAGTCGCACATTCCCCTTAATAGTGAAATCTTAAAACATACTGAAGCATATGCTTCAATTCTGAACCTAGGGCTGGAACTCAGTGAATGCCATTGTGCACTGCCTCTGAGCTATTCAAAAGCTTTTCCTACCCTCTTCAGCAAGCAGCTGCTGTCATTTACTCCTTTCTTTACCAACAAAGGCGAAGGCCTTGAAGTATCCTGACAGGCCAAGTCCACTGATGCATAATTCAGAGATGTGCCTTACCTCAGCCAGCCCCCCAGTCCAGCCCTAAACCAAAGGGAGACACCACAACAGGCAGGGAATGCAAGCACAGCAGCTACAAACTGACTTCTAAACAAGCAGCTCTATTCCAAATATTAGCCTCCCACTCAAAGTCTACTCTTGCAAATTTTTCTTAACTGTTTTAAACAGCTAATCCTTATTCAACTTACTCCTTTTTTTAATACCGATAACAGTATTTCCACAGAATTCCAGTCTATCGGCTGAAGTGTTTGCAAGTAATTCCAAAGCTGCCGAAAAACAATGTATTCTGACAGACCAAACTGGCATTTTGACATGTTAATTTACATGCATGTTTTTTTCTCCTTCTAGTCTACTACTAGAAATCCTTATGAACCCTGCTAAATGCCAAGCTGGTGATTAGAAAGTTTTTTACAAAGATACACAAAATGTTGATACTGTACTCACATGCAAAAAATACTATCCAGTAAAGATAAAGGAAATTGTAATCCAAACTAACTCGGATTATATCTAAAAATGTGAATTATCTGAGATTTTTTTACAAGGGCTGGAGATCCTCCAAACTCATAATTCTTTGTCATGGTAACTGTTTTTAAGAATAAGATACAAATCAATGTCCTGCCTACGTATTTCAAACAGATTTTCCAAAGCAAATAGAACTGTTACTGAGTTAGGTATCTGTGCTGAAGTTCAAGAGTTTTCCAAGATATTCAACTAATACAGAAATATAAAGTACAAAAAGAACATTCAGTGCACAAAATATCTTGGCTAATTTATGACAGATAGCTCACATGCATACAAAGGCTTCTCTGTAACAGCTTTTTATTACCACAAAATCCAGAATCAATTCCATGAACATTTAATTGCCTGGCTATGCTCCTGGTCTAATTTCCCTGCATACAAATAGTCACTATCAGGCACTTGGATCCATTTCTGTTTTCTTCTGTTTTTAACAGAGGTCATCTAAATTTAGACTAAAATATTCCTTTGTTAATGAACAGTAACTGGAAATAGGAAGACATTCTGTCTTGCTGAAGCAACAGCTCTGCAGAAGCATTAGAACTAAACACATATCCAGCAATTAGAAAACACCAAGCTTTGCTCCCAAGCTCACAGGGATGGCAATTTTCTTCCTGAATATGCCCTGTTGTGGACAGCAAGAATTTAACACATTAAGCAATAAAGGATGTGCCTTTCATAGTTAATGATGGCACTTAGCAGACAAGCAGCAGTGTGAACAGCAAATGCAGCAGTCAGGTGACCACTGACTGTTGTTTGCTCTCCAGCACAACAGCCACCTTTGCTCACTCCAGATGGACTTTCCAACCACATAAACCACGAGAAGCAAATGAAAATGAAGCTGTTATGTCCAGCCTGAGCTGTCCATTAGAAGAGGTAAAGCACCTGCTTCAGGATGTTTAGGCAGCAGTGGAGGGATATAGAGATCTCGCAGGGGAGCAGCCCAGCCATGGTTAATAGAGCAATTACTTCTGCAGATGCAACTAATGGGCAATTAGCAGGGCTTACATAAACCCTGCAGCCCAGGCAGGCAGTGGGAAGTGAACCTTATGAGCCCCAGCTGGAAAAACCCATGACAGGAGCAGAGCTGAGTATCACTGAGAATGTGGCTTTAAAAGACAGAAAACAGAAACATCTCAAAGCAGCAACAAAGCACCCAGAATTCAAACACAACCAATTAAACAAATATTAATTAAATTCATTTCCCTTCAAAAATGACACGACAGAAGAATACAATTGTTCTCTACTGCAGGACAGGGAATGAAAAAATTATAAAACCCAGCAAAGGTTTAATAAAATTACCAATTTTAATATCTAGATTCATGATTGGAACACTCTTGCCAAGAAATCCCAAATCACTGTGTCTGTGTAGCAAACAACAGCCACCTAAATAGAAAAATTTGATTTTCAGGTATTTTTATCCATGCATTGACTAGAATTAGGACAGCTTAGTTCAAGTATCTAAAGACAAACGACAGGAGAGGGATCAGCACACTCAGAAACAGAAAGCATTACAGTTTCAGCCAAGTGTAAATAAAATCCCCCAGAGGAATAGTACAAGGAACAATGTATTTATTACACTTCCCTGCTTGTTTTCTTTGCACTTTGAGGCCCTTCATGCACCCTAGAAAAGTGTACTACACAGTTGAGAAATGCACAGGTAAAGGACCATAACTGTCATTTTCAAAAGCTAAAGAAGTGAAGCCACGCTATTTTCTAGCACATTTAAATTACTACTAGTTCATGTTAACATGCAAAGATCAAAACAGAGCTCTCAAACCACAGCCTGTTCATACACTGATTTTCAAAGAACTCGTTGGCCTTGTCAAAACAGCAATTTTCCACTATCTAGCAGGAAGAAAATAATGACGTTTGTAGAAAGTCAATTGACACTTCATTTGCAGAATGTCATACAGCATCCAGATGAGCTCATGACACCTTAATTTAAGTAGCATTTTTCATATTTAAATCATTACATTAAGCACTGTCAGTCAAGAGAGTCATTAGAATAACTCTGTAGGCAAATACTATCAGAACCACTTTCACCCCCACCTTCCAAAGCCATCACAGGCAGGTCTGACAACTGAGATGATTTTCTAGGATTATGCCCTAAGTCACTTCTGTGAAAGTGAGCCAGGCTAGCTCAAAAAATGTGGGTATTTTTTACTAATGCCTCTCCTTTTGACTGAAACAGGTAGAGAACCATGCCAGAAGCAGTGTAGCTGCAACAGTGGGAGCATGGCAGTCCCTAGGGCCAGAAAGAACACAAAAGAGAAGGCAGAGTGTAAAACTACAGCAGTACAAGGGATCTCTAAGCATGCACGATACAAAAACCATCATGTGCATTAGTGCTGCGTCTGCCCTGGCAGCCTCAGCACTTCAGCCTGGCCCAGCTCTGCTGTGCCAGCACCTCCCTCATTCCCTCTTTTGCCACCCCCTCCCTCATTCTCCCCTCTGCCATCCGTGCTGGCACAGGGAGATGGACACAGCCTTCTGCCCAGGGAAGGGCAATGTTTTGTCTCCTCCCCACACCTAAACTGCTAGAATAAAAGCACTGATTATGTACAAATCGGTGGAAGAAGGAATTGTAATGTGGTATCATGTCACACTCCAGAAAACGGAAATTGGGATGAAGCTTCTGACAATCCTTACTGCTGTCTGCTACATGATACATGAAGTTTGCAAGGCACAGATCTCAATTCATCTTCTTCATGATCACTCCAGTTTTGGCCTCCTGAAAGCCCAACTAACCTAATTAATAACATCTCAACACTCGATGTGATTTACAAAATATTCCAACAATATCTCATTCACCGAAGTCCTCAATTGTATCTCTGGAATGTTGTGTCTTTAAGCAAACCAACTTGACAACTCTAAAACCTTTGTAATAAAATAACTGTAATATGTGCTTCAAAATTAGATTCATTCACATCTTAGTCTGAGTACCAGAAGTTCAGAAAAAATGCACTCATGGAAAACCTGGCTCTCATGGAAAGCTAACACTCATCACACCATAATCAGTTAAACACTCATCATACCATAATCAGCTAAACACTCATCACACCATAACCAGTCAAGGAGTGGGAATCTGTGACTTATATGAAAAATCTAAGTTCAGAAAGTTAATTACAACACCAATTAAAGAAATGCTACTAAAAGAACATGCAGCTAGTTCATATTATGCACTGGGTAAACTGCTTAGCTCCAATACAAGCTGGTACCATCAAGAGCTTCAAAAATATATTAAAGTTGTTCCAAGAAAAAGGGAAAACTTGAAGAAGTCTAGTTACTGTCTAGATCCTCTACAGTTCTTTCTTAGCTAACAACATTTGATTATTAAAAATCAATGTCTTGAAGTCCCCCAAATAAGGGATGTTTAGGGCTTGAACACTAATTTAAATACAGAAAACACCCCAAAATCTATCCTTGTGTTCAACTACAGCTCACTGAGATTTCTGTTACCTAGCCACTATGTAACAGCATCTGCATTGCGCCCAAGGAATTGACAAAAACCCACCCATGTCAGAACTCAGCAGGTGATATTTGAATTCCAGAGCTGGCACTGTCAGGCCTTCTTTTGTCCAGTGAATCTTCCGAGTCCAGTTTAATTCTTTCAAAATCCAAATGAAACAATGCCTGCAGTTTAACGCCTCTTACCTCAAGCAAGGCTGCTGCAGGATCCCCCTGCAAGCTCTTTGCCAGTTTATCCACCTCATCCAAGAGGAAAACGGGATTGTTCACCCCGACAGTCTTGAGCCCATTGATGATCCTGCCAGGCATGCTGCCCACGTAGGTGCGCCTGGAAAGGAATGGGGTAGGGGAAAGAGGGTGGTGACACGGGGACCAGGAGGAGCAACATCAAAAATATCACAATACAATTCCAGGCAAAACAGAAGAACAAGGAGCACTGCAACAATCCTGGCTTTTTTTGCAAAAATTTGTGGAATAGTTGATAAAAATATGGAATATACAACTGAGGTGATACAAGCAATTATAGCAGCAGATGGAAATTTGAGTTCCATGGTGAACTAGGTGGTCTGTAAAGATAATAATTTGCATTAAAGTGTATCCAAACTTTACAGCTTGTGGATATCTTAACATGTTACAGTACCAGCATCCTTGTACTGTAAAGAACAAGCAGATGCAGATTTGGGAACCTCATTAATAAAAACATTTTTGTAATTACAATGCTGGGATTTTGTCATCACAACAGAGTTCACTCAGCAAGTTAAAAAAGAGAGCAAAATTCCAATTATGCTGAACTGTCAATGTCCCCATGACAGCACTATTTAATAAACACCCACCAAAAATAACTGTATTTACTGTTATTTCCATATAAAACGGAAAGTTGAACACCGCAATGAAACAAAAAATGACAAGTTTGAATTTATTCAGCAAATCAGTAAAATCTTCTTTCTATAACACAAACAGAGCACAACTACATTTTACAGATGTATATAACCCTTGTTTGCTGCATTTATCATACTAGTTTCTGCTTGTGCCACAACTACTCAAAATACTATAATTAGGAGCATGAAGTTCTAAGAAGAAAGAGATACATTAAGTGCTGAATTACAGTATCTAGCTGATGCCCTCACAAAGCAGACAAGCCGAACAGGCCTGCTTTGCCATACGATCTGGTTTACTACTGTCCAAAATAAACAGGATGACATTTAAAAAGATGAAACCAAAAATACCACAGGACTAATTTCAAAAACTACTAAAAATTACTTTAAATATATTTAAAAACCCCAAAAAAACAACAAAACCAGAACCCAAACCACACAGCAATGGCGTCAGTTCCACGTAACATTTAACTACTGAGGAAACAAATTGCAATAAATGTATCTAATTCTAGATCTGAGAAAAAATAAAAGGTTTTAAGATCTTCTAAACAGCCAGCAATGCAAGAGAAGTTCAGTTTGCCTGTTACCACCCTCGTGAGGCAGCTGCTACAGACTGAAGCAGGCAGCAGGTGACAGCTCCTCACTGGAGTGCTTTGTGCAGTGTTAATGTGCAGCACGGAGCGCACTGCTCTGAGGAGGGCTGCCTGTGGAACGGTCATTACCGATCAGCACTCTGCATGGGAGCTGCTCCACAGCCAGCCTGCCTCCTCCTCCTCCATCTGCACACACACAGCCCTGCCAAGGCAGGGAAAGCATTCTATCAAATGCAGCCAGAAAAGGAGGAGATTCAATCAGAGCTGGAGTTCACAGAAGTCAATCACTTACCAGTGTAAATAAATTTATCAGCGTAGCAGTTTAGGCATTTCTTTGTTTCTGGGGGGATTTGGGGTTTTTTCAGTTATGGGTTTGGTTTTTTTTTTCTTTTTGTGGTTTTGGGTTTTCTTTGATGGTGGTAGTTTTGTTCTTTGCTGGCTTGTTTTTACCACAAGGTGCTCACTGCACTAGAGAATAATTTTATATGCTTCAGAGACAATGCAGCCCAACTCTTTCAGTATTTTGTTTATGCTAGTAATAGGGTAACATAATTAGGTAAATATCAAACATTCTTTGTTCTTGCTTGCTACATTATTCTCAAGTGCATGCTTTAAAACATTCCACTTTTTGAATCCATGTTTGTGTTTTTAGACACAGTTTTACTTGGTCCTTTTGAATCCTAGAAAGATTTGAGCTACCTGTGTTCCACTGAACTTTAAGAAAGAGGCTGGTTTATAAATCAAATAAAGGCAAACAGATCCAACAGTCTAAATCTGTAGTACCTCTGTATTCATTAGAGATGGACCAATACCTATTTTATTATACTAACAATCAAATATTCGAGATCTCCAAAATTATTAGGGGAACATATCTCAGCAAAAGAATCCTTGGAAAGGCAGGCCCTACAGGTACTTACATCTAAGATCAGCCAGAATATATTAAAATTATAAGCAGATATGGCCATTTATCTGTCTGGCTATTTGCCTTATAAGATGTGAAACCAAATGCTAACATTTAGGAACGCTATCACTGAATGTGATGTTGATTTCATTATTTTTGCTAGGGTTGAAAGGAGGTAAAAAAATACCTTCATTGCTTTGCTCATTTTTGGATGCAGTTTCTTTGCCTGCATTAAACCCAGAGGACAGCCAGCTTCCCTCACACAAAACAGGAAGCACAGAGCAGCTTTCCTACTTATGTCACTTGTGTAGCAACACTTAAAAAACCCAACCCCTTGAGAGCTGCAGGGAGACGTTTGCAACTTAGTAATCTTTTTACATGGTTTTAGATCAGTGAAAAAGTACCTTTAAACAAAACCTTAGAGTCGTACAGTATGTCATCAGGCACTATGTATCCTAGAAAATGCAAGAAAAACAGATGTGAAATCCAACCTTCTTGGTTCTCCCAAAGTAAACTGGGAAAGCCTGGGAAATAGAACCCTTAAAGCAGTGGTAGTATTACTGAAAGAACGAAACAGGACTCACTTTCTTCATGGTGATCTCAAGAAAAATAGTTTTAAATCATTTTTAACTGCTGGGCTAGAAAAGGATAACAAAGGTAACGCCACTGTTTCTGAACATCCTTGCACAAGGTCACAGCCTTTTTGCTTTGGTGGGTTTTTTTTTTTTGGCTGTTTTGTTTTGTTGTTTTTTTTTCTTTTTTTGTGCAAGGCCAGTGGTTGCATCCACTCAAGGGCTTTACAAATCTCTCTCTGCTTTGTATTTGTCTAACAAAGCTCATTCCTCTCATGGGTGAAGCTGTTTGCAGTTTGTTTTTTCCTGGTGCAACAAGACCTGTGCAGGAAGTTCTGCCAGCACAGCTGTCCTGGTGAGGAATCCCACCTCTCCTCAAACAGGAGCACCCAAACAAATCTTCAGCAAAGGCCCAAGCCAGAAGTGAACTGTCCAGGATTTGGAAACTGCAAAGCAGTGGTAATACAGGAGGGAGTGCTTCACATGAAGGTGAGAAAGAAGAGCTTCACACTTACCTCACCAGCACCACTATAAATAAATGGCACAATTACATCTTTCCTTTTCAGAAAGAGAAAATCACACAACAGAGAAGATCATACATTTCCTGTGTGATACAAAATATCAACACTGAGAAGATTTTAAAAGCAATAAGCTTCTTGGAAAAAAGGTCTAGGTCATCCTTCAGAGTAGTTCGTGGGGTTTTTTTTCTTTTAATACAAGTAAACAACAAATATAAACCAGCATACTTTAACATATGATATAGATGAGTGGTAAATGCAGACAACAGCTGAAGGATGTCTGATCAAGGAGTTCTGGTTTTGTACCAAGAGGATGATTTTGTTTTGGGAACGCAGAACAATACCTGTTACTCTTCACTCAATCACTGAAGGATTCCCAAGCTCCAGGTGCAGGCACATGATCCCCAGTGAAATGGCCAAGCTGGGCAGTTCCAATTGCCACAGTGACACATCAGGTGGGACAGCACAGTTACTGACACACCACACCCACCCTGCTGCTCTCCAAGAGCTCTGTCTGCTGCATCTCTCAGTCTGCACCTTTCACCCAAGTGAATGCTATTTCAGGCACTGTTTGCTGGCAAGTCAAGCTGAAACAGTTCCTTTTGAATGTTCTAGTACATTTGGTACATTTTTCTACATGTTCAGTACACCAGTAGGCACATATAGTACTGTTCTCCTGCAACGTTAATGGAATCCTTAACTTAAGCCTCAAAGCCTAATAAGGAGCTTTTAAGAAAAAACCAATGTCTTCTAAGGCGTAATATTAGAAAATCAGCCTGCTCAACAGTGAAACTCAGAAAACAACAGTCTGTGTCTCCTCCACTTCTAGACCACCTCCCTCTGACTGCCACCAGACTGCCACCATGGATTCACCTGACTGGGCATAACTTGAAGGATTTATTCACACAATTTATTCACATTACAGAGCTCTACAGAAAAGCTGTAGGTCTAATCTGATTAAATCTTATTCTGAGAAGGAGGAAAACAAACCAAAGCAGAATTTAAAATCCAGTATGCAACAGGTGGGTTTGACTTCAGCTACAAAAACCTGGAAAAAGCAGTTGGCTACAAAGGACTCCTGGTACCAGCTGCTCTATAGTTCATTTTTAAACTACACCCTTACTTGTTGAACAGTAACCACACAATATTCTTGCTAATTCTAGATTACATATTCCTTTGCTGATGAAAAATAAAATCTCTTACGAAATATTTGCTATTCACTAATTTCATACAGTTTTTGATATTAAATTTATAATGGTAAGCCTCCAATGTGAATTCATAACTTAATAATGCCCTGAAAAACATGTGACAGCCACAAACACCTGAACTAAAAAGCTTTTTATAGGCTCTCTCATACGACTCTCCCTGTCTTTACTCTTTATGAGGTCTAAGCACAAGATAGGAAGTTTGACTTTTGTTTATAATATCAAGCTCAAGATGTGGTTTCCCTGTTACAAAGGGTTGAGTCCTGCTCTGCTCTAGAAACGTTACTTTCCATAATGCTGAGTATTCCACAGCCTCTAGTGGCTTCACTTCGAATTGCACATGTTGTTGAGTCACATTTTAAGTTGTTTTTAGGACATTCTATTTTAGGTGTAGTCTACTGAGAGCAGCTGCATACCACTGGGCAAAATTAACTGTTAGTTGGCATAAAAAAATAACAGATAGCTTTAATTCACAGTATTCACCTACTGTTGTAAGGAGAAATTTTATTCAATAACATGACTTAAAAGAAAACCTGACTAAAATTCATTATTCCAGATTCCCTACACTGCAAGCAATTAAATATAACATATGTGTAGTGGAAACAAAAATACTGCACTGATGTTTGGTAGTTACCTATCTCTATTGCCCATTCATTATGCTTCCAGTTGCAAGGATTGAGGAATGGATTCATACAAATTTAAAAGACTAAATAGTAGATACATAAAGAGCCCAACATCAAAAACAGTCCTAAGGAATGTCATCCCAAAAACTCTCCTTTGAAACCTGCCAGCTTAGGTGTTCTTGCATGAATCTCCCTTTGAAATAGGTAAACAGTGCACAAACAAGTCCATTGCTATCCTCTAGCAAATTTCATGTATCACTCCAAGTTTTCTCTTGTCTTTTAGCAGCAAACATGGTTATGAAGGAATGTATTGCTGCCACAGGTTGTACTGGATTAAATCTTTACATCCCTCTTAAAAAGCAGAAAAATCAAGAGTGCGCATTGAACTTTCTACAGAATTTTATTTCAAAGTGCTAAAATAACTGAAGATGAAATCCATTCCCTAAAACAATAAAGGGCAGCAGCAGAAGGAAAGAATAAAGGCTGTACCACAACACCAAACATCCATTCCCATTAAATTCTCTCCCAAGTAACACCACTGAGTGCCAAGGAAAATCAATAAATACCTACCATTGTTTCATAGAAGCAAAATTTCTCTGTATTGGCTGAACAGTGAAAATAACCAATACATTCTGCAAAGAAAAGACTGCAATTAGGAAAAGAAAAAATAATTACCTGTGGCCTCGAATATCAGACTGATCACAGACTCCTCCTAAAGCAATTCTGTGGAATTCTCGACCCAAAGTCTTTGCAATTGATCTTCCAACACTGGTTTTACCAACTCCTGGGGGCCCCACAAAACAAAGAATTGGTCCCTTGAGGTTGTTTTTAAGCTGTCGCACAGCCAAGTACTCCAAAACTCTCTTCTTCAGCTTCTCCATGGCATAATGGTCATTATCCAAAACAATGCGAGCTGCGCGGATCTCCAGGCGATCTGGCATCGACAACAGCACAGAGATCAGCACATTTACCTTAAACATGGAAACAACTGATCCTGCAGTACAAACACACACCTTCACCAGGGCAAACCCCCAAATCACACATGTGTTTCAGACATTGCTTCTCTAAAACAAACGTTTTAAAGGTCTTCTTTCATTTCCTCCTTTAATAAGGAAATTAGACCTAAGCTAGACAGATAATAGTACTGAAAATGACACAGTGCTGATAATGACCTCCAGGGCTAAAATAATTCTAGTTCTTTTCTATTTCTATATTCATGTCTGTTTTTATTCACTGTAGCTACAAAGTTCAAAACAGCAATCACATGGGTCACACTCACAAACTTTGCTTAAAGTAAAAACACCAAACTTCACATGACACGGTGTAATTTTAAAAGATCAAAGAGCAACTTCCACCAAAAAAACATTCTGCTAGGACATAACTGTCAACAAATATTTTACTCATTTGGAGATTCTTTGAATAATACTGCAAAGTACATACAGGGAAATCTTTTCACAATTTAATGATGAAAGAAAAAATTTACGAGACAATTTGTAAACAGCCAGGGCTCTATTTCAAACCAGCAACAATTCATCACTACAAGTACCAGCAGAAGGGTAGAGATGGACATGCAGGTGTGCTAAGTCCACCTTGTGAAAAGTCATTCTGCCCACTTAACCTACTTGTCCTGGTCAGCAGGTGATGTCTGTTGGTTGTGTTGGGTTCCCTACTCTTCCCTCACTCTCAGTTTTCACACTCTGTATTAACACTATCACCTTCTACTCATAACTCCAAAAACTATGGTACGAAGCAGACACAGAGCTTCTCTAGTGCACCCCAAGCTGTAATTATTAAAATTAACTACAATTGTGCTTTTTTATCTTTTTGTTTCTTGCGACATCTGCTCAAGATAAACCAGAATCTTCTTCAGAAAGACCAAGGTTACAGAAATCTCCAAATGGGTTTTTTGTCTGACATATAAAAAATAATTAGATGCTCATTTCTTTATTATTTTTGATACATACTGGCACAAATTGCAATTAGTAACACCTTCATTTTCTTAATGAAACTATCCTTAATACTTTTTAAATCCACATTATTAGCCCTACAACTGAGCTACACAGGCTATTGAATGCACAGCCCTCACTGAAGTCTAATGGTTTACCTGGCTTACAGTAACTTACCAACATTTTTACAAGACACAACTAATTCACAGCATTTACATGATAGTTACTTGTCCTAAAATGTTTGTGCAAGAGAATCACCACTAAGAGAAGGGTTTACCTTTTGTACTCTTGTTCCATGGCAATTCTACCATCAGTTCCAAGTAATTTCTTGTCAAAGCATATTCTGGCATTGACTGAGGCATCTTCTTTAATCTGGAAGTATAAGTACAAAATTCAAAAGGCCAACCAGAAGTTAAATGCAAAGGAAGCCTCTACTGCCCTGCAAGGCAGTGACTGCTGCCTGAGGTTTAAAATAATTTCAAAAACACAACCAACACGAACATATATGAAACAGGAAAAGGTCTGCAAAGTGTGTTTTAAATTTTAAAAGAAACTACCGTTTAAAAGCCTCCTACCTTTTTATTTCTTTGAGACAAACTTTAAGAGCTTGTTCTGACATACTGGATGTTCTGATCTTCTTTTCCAGCATGACAACATCATCATGATCTTCTTCTTCCTCCTCATCTTCTGTAATACTCCCATGACTGATTCTTCTATTAGGACGAATAGCTACAACCTGTGCAATGGGAACAGAGCCACAGAATTGCACCAGGTCTTGGTTTTTAAATAAGCTGTGTACTTTGGCTTTGAATGAAAATCATGGCAAAACCAGGTAAGGTGCACAGAAAAACTCAGAACTCCAGAAAGTTTTAACTCCAGAAATTAACTTCAAAAAGTGTTATTGGTGCTACTTAAAAAAATTACACTAAATTTACAGTATGTAAAAAAAATCCTAAATTTATCGTATATCTTAAACTAGCAAACAACACCAAACAAGAACAAAACTGAAAAGAGCTATTTGTGATATTTCAAGCACTGCAGCCCATCATATTAAGCATATTATCTTTTTTCATTTCTCAATGACTTCCCAGTTACTAAACTATTTAAGTGCAGTTAGATGCAGCAAAAGTGAACAAGGCCCATTTTACAACACCCATTCTTTATCTGTAGTTCCAAAGTCGCCACTCATCTGCAATGCCATCAGTAAATGACACCTTTCATTGCACAGGCCAGAACTCACTGTGTGCACACCATGCACATGAACTGACTTTTCAGAGGAATCTGAGCATTCATTTAATGTCACAAAGTGCTCAGATTAAAACAAAAATTAAATTTTAAAAAATTAAAATAAAGCCTAGGCAGTTTTAAAGAAATATTTTGTCTTTTGTGTATCTACACACCCAAAGTTGCCAGCTGAGTGTTCTCTGCAGCTCCAGACTATGACCACACTATGGCTATACATTAAAAATGCACAGATTAAAGTCATGCATTCATTAGCTTGTTTAAAAAGCACATCTTAGTACTTATTTAGAATGCTTAAATATTCCAGCTGTAAAGCTCCATACCCTTTTATCATCATCCTGTTTGGACTTTCTTGTTTTCTGAAGCAGCTTCAGGCCTTCAATCTGTCTAACAAGCAATGGTATGGTCATCTTGAACCGTTCTTCCAGCCTAACAGCATCTAAAATCTAAGAGCAAGGAGTTGTAAGCAGCCAACAAGTTCACTCTGATGCATCCTCACTCTGGGGGAAGGAAACATGGAGCTACTGCTACTGCCTTTTGACCAGAAGTACAGAATAGATGGATTTAGGAAAACAAGAAAAGATAGGTAGCAAGAAAAACAAGGAGAATACAGCACACAAAATCTAGCCTGAAGGGTCTGGACGCCTGAACTACAAAGCACTTCAAACTAGAGAAAATTCTCTTATCCTGTCTACTTTTAAAACATCTTAATAGTTCAACTGCACTGTCTGCGGCAAACATCTATCAAGGTTCCATTTTCCAATTACTGGGCCTCAAGAAAGAGATGGCCCTGTTAAAAAAAAATACAGCATCATCTCCTTGGGTAACCTAGAGAAAAAAAATCACCTTGTACCTTAAGGTTTTTGTTCAGAGAGTTTTTGTTTATTTTGCCTTTCTAATATTTTGCACACAATTCCATTTTCATATTAAATGAAGTTAATGTGTGGAAATTAGTAGAACTCTACTCCTCTGTATTTCCACAGCATCCAGAAGCTGCTCTTTTCTTTAGAATTTCTAATAATAAAGAAGCAACACACTAATAGCTAACCTGGAGTACCTTCCTCCAGCAGGATATTCAGCTATACTGTACACCTTCCCTTCAAATTACTGCATTAATTTCTACTTGTGGTGCTTCCATAGAACCTAATGCACTTTCAATTCCAGGTGCAGCATAAGCAGTTAGAGAAGAAAAGGAACAACTTCCAAAACACAGCAACCAAATACAGAAATCAGACGAATAAGCACCAAGCCATAAAGATAATTTTTACTCGGATTTACTTTGACATATGATAGAAATTGAACCACTGTCTCAGTGTTTAAAGAAACCCAGACTTCAAGATGTTTTTAAAATATTTAATTCTAATACTAAAAATATTTTAATTCCGCAGTTATTAGTATTAAGATACATATAATGATCAGTCAGGTGGGATAAGTAAGCAAAGTTCCAACACAATCTGAAGAAAGATTTATCATCTTTACTACGGGAAGTCCATGCTCTACTAATTGCTTAATAAAATAAAATGAACCATTTCCAAGATTTCCCAACTAGATCTATTTACCTTAGGCGAGTTCTGCCACATGCATATGTAAACACTTTAAACAACACCATCAAACCATTTTGCAAGCATTCATGCTCAGTTCTAACACAAATCCCTGCTGGCATAATGTTATCACTGTACAGTCACAAGTGTAAGCAATTCCAAAATGACTTAAAAGTGACTGACTCTAAAAAGACAGCAATACCCAAGTACCACTAAAACCTCTGAAGAACACCATACCTGCAGCTTCTCTTGGTTGCTTGTTCGGATGATAGAGGTCAGGATATCTGGCAGAGCTTCCCTGGGCAGATTGTCCAGGAGGCGCCGGAGCTTTGCGACTGCGGGCACAGACATATCCAGCATCTCAACCAGCTACAACACACAAGGAACACCGCTAAGGGCTGCTGGCCTGCTTTTGGAATGATCTCAGTGCCTCTCTGACCTAAACAGCATTGTGTCTCTCAGTGTGAAGCATGTCTAAGTAGTTTGCCAAAAAGCTACTGAAGTAAGTTCACCAAAAGTTCACAGATGAGGGACTAACTCAGCATAGAGCACCAAGACTGAGCTTTCTGCTCGTTTGAGGAGTTCAAAAGTATCATTATTGTTTGCAGCATTTTTTTCAATACACATATCTCCTATTTCCCACACACACCCAGATTAAAAACTTCCCCATTACTCTTTTACAATACATTCTTTAAATTCCAATTCATTTACTTCTATTGTATGTATTTTCTTGTATCTCTGTAAAAATTATCTAATCTTTTACTAGAATGTATTTATAGTATTGCTATATACGAAACACCAACTTATTATAGCACCAACACAAACAGTTGCCCAAGACTCAGCTGCAATGAGCTGTGTAGACAGCCTGGAACTTGGCACAGAAACCTCAAGCTGGAACAGTAACATTTATTTTGTAGCAGAAATACTGAAACTGTACTAATCGCTGAAAAATATAGGAACTGGAGAAACAGAAGGGCAGATAGAAAACAAAGAGCCTAAGTATACCCACAGGTTATGTGACACAAAAGAATAAAAGAAATTACCTGTACTGCATACTTGTAGAATTGTTCTGACAGCTCTCCAAGCTCCTCCTCAGATTTATGGCCATTGGTGAACTGCTCAAGTCGATCTAACTGCTGCACTTCAGCAATGGGATAGGGCTTCTCCTTCAGCAGCTGCAGGATCTGGAATCGGCAGAGGCCTGTCACCAGCAACGTGTAATGGGGCTTGGGCCAGTTGCTACCAACCACCTGAACTGCCAAGGCAGCAGTGCCAATCCTAAAAACAGATCAAATCCTTGTATTATCTGTCACCTTCCACTGAACATTTTGTGTGCTCCTTATCAGAAGCAACCAAGCTATAGGTTGCAAGACCCTGCTGGGTCATAGTTCCTATCACAAAATGAAATCAAATTATCCAATTCCCTTTGCAACACAGATTACAAAAGCAAACCCTAAAACCTGAACACAAATGAGTTAACTGAAAAACTAATTAAGGTACTGTAATATCAGTCAGGCAATTTAGGAACATATGCAATTTCTTCATAATAGATCTGGCTGTGGACAGGCACACTGACATTTCTGCTTAAGCACAAGCACTGGGAAATGGGAGTGTTTCTAAATGACGGTTCTTCACTGAAATTCCCGGCCTTGAACGAATCAATGTTTTAGATCACCGTACCTACTTAAGCAGATTTACAACAGAAGTTATTTTCTTTTTTTGCAACATATTACTAAGTCCACTGATACGATAAAGTTCGGAGAGTAACATCATGTTAGTTTCACCAGACAGAATTACAATTTTATGTGAACTAAGTCAATATCCGTGTTACCTATTAGGTGAAAAATCCTATGGTTAAGAGCTGCGACAGCCCTAGAGCTTCTTTCGTCTTATTTTGCTCGTTCACCTTAGCCTCTTTCCAAACCTCCCCTCCGTCCAGCCCGTCCCGGCACCTGCCCCGCTGGCTCGGTGCTGCGCCCAGGCTGCTGGGAGGGCAGAGGCGCTTCCCGGGGGCGGCGGAGCCGGGCGGCCCCGCGGTGAGACCCCACGGCGAGCCCCGGCCGGAGAGGCCGGGCCGGGCTGCGGGGGGCCCCGCAGGCCGCGAGGGCGGCAGGGAGAGCCGGGCCGAGCCGCACCTGTGCAGGTTGGGCAGGTCGTCGCAGTCGGAGGTGGGGTCGCTGGTGTTGGGGATGACGCCGATGATGGTGCTCCGCAGCGAGGTGCCCTTCAGCAGCCGGCTGCGCACCAGCTGCATGTTGCGCGGCGAGTCCACGCTGGTGCGCATGGTGGAGCCGGGCAGCAGCACGCTCTCGTGCGTGAGCAGCAGCGGCAGCCGGGTGGGGATCTGGATAGCGCTGCCCGCCGCCATGGCCGCCCGCGACCCTCGCGCTGCCCCGCGCCCCTCACGCCGCCCCCGCGGCCAGGGCAGGTCGGCCCCTCACCCGTCACGTCCCCGCCCCCTACGGGCGCCGGCAGGGACCGGCCACGCGCGCCCCGCCCGCTGCGCCCTCTGGCGGTGGCGGCCGCGCTGCCTCCGGCCCCGAATCGGGCCCGAATGAGCCCTGAATGGGCCCCGAATGGGTCCCGAATGGGCCCCGATTGGGCCCCGAGTCGGCCCCGCCGTTCCCACTCCGCTCCCGGAGCCTGTCGGGTGCGCTCTCCTTGCAAACACCGGGCTGGCCCGGCTCCCCTCAGTCCCCCCGAGGCCGCTCGGCCGTCGGCAGGTGTCAGGCTGGCGCTGGCAATGGGTGCGGGCTGTGAGCTCTGAGCCAGTGCTAAGGGTTCCGACATTGGAGAGGGAGCGTGTGACAAATCGCCTGTTAAATGGGGCGGTTACAGATGAAATCCCTTTTTTAGTTGGTCTTTACATAAATCTGCTTTCCTGCATCCGTGCTCCGGGTCGAACGGCTCACGTCCTGTTTGAGAGTCCCAGAACCGTTCAGGTTGGAAGGAGCTCTGGAGATCACCCAGTCCCACCTCTGCCACGGCAGGGTCACCTGGCTCAGGTGACATAGGAACGTGCCCAGCTGGGCTTGAAATGTCTCCAGAGAGGGAGACCCCACGCCCTCCCGGGCAGCTGTTCCAGGGCTCTGCCCCCTCCATGGGAAGCAGCTGTTCCTCTGATGAGGAAGCGCAGGTGAGCGCGGGTGAGCGCAGGTGTCCTTCCACGTGCTCCTGGCAGCCCCAAAGCGGAGGGAGGAGGTGCAGGACCCGACATGTGCCTTGCGGGCCCCACGGGCAGCGAGGAGCAAAGCCGCGGCTGCTCCCCGGTCCCAGCCCATTCCCAGCCTGGCTGCCCGCGGAGGCCGCGCTCACACCCCGGGAGTTTCACTCTCATAGGGATGTTCAGCAGCCAGCGCACAGCTCACCAGGACAGAGCCACAACAGCCTGCACAGGGGAAAGGGCTCCAAGCACTCAGGACCTATGGAGAGCTCAGATGAAAACGTGGGGTTTAGAAACTTTCCTTTTTATTTTTTTTCCCCATTGGTGAAATTAGGTGCAGTATCAAAATTGCATAATGCAGTGAACTACGTTAGCCAATCTCTTGTTAATCGCTGACTTGCATGATTCCTGTTGAACAAAGGTAATCCTGTACAGAGGGGAAATCAGAGTAGCAACAAACTGACAATCTGAAATGCAAAAGGATAGCTGCAGTAAAAACCTTGCTTAATCATGGGGTTTATTAAAACCTTCATCTGTTGGTTTACTGGAAAATGCAAGATAATAGGATATATGGAAATACCAACAATCTATTTAAATGCAAGAAGTTATTACAGCTGAGAAAAATATCTTCTAAAGCTACCACATGTGGTACCTTAGAAAGAAGCTGGAATTCAATATACTATTCAACATGACATTTAGAAAACATTAATATAAAAGGGCACATAACACATGTGGAAAGTGTTTTGTGAATTTCCCAATGTTAAATATAATTACTCTGTAAACATATGTTCAACACCTACAAATGTTTAAGCATCTCTAACTATATTTGTTTGGAATGTAAACACAAACTAAACCTAAAGGTTAAATATTTGCTCATCATGTTTATTGAGTAATTTTCTCAGTTTGAGTATTTTGATTAAAAAGATTCTACAAATAGCATCATATTTATTCTGCAGACTACCATTTTTTACTTCCTTCAGATATGACTGGTATCTGTGGTCATTAACAATAGTTTCTTAATTCATTCTAGAGCTGTATCAAAATGTTTCAATGATTAGAATTCCTTTAAAGTTCCTTTCAGTTCCTCCTGAGCAACTCTTAATACCCAGGGCTGTGTTTTACTGTGTGTACTAAGCAATTCTACAGGGTCACATCCTGACTATGATGTCTAGATAGTACTGGATCCCCCAAACTGTATTTTGCTTAAATACAAACAGATCATATTTGAGCATCAGCCTTTCAGAATGTTTTCCTAGACTAGCTGAATATTTCTTGACACCTGGAAAAGCAGTGTAGCAGTAAGTATTAAGATGTGCCTCCAATTCAGGGAATTTAAGATTAAAAGAGACAATTGCCACATGGCCTGACCTTCTCTAACTCTCACCAGCACCAACAGACTGAAGAGCTGCCTACTGTAATGAAAATCATTCCTTAGTGACCATGACCAGTGCTCCATGACTGAGTCATGGCTTAACTTTGAGCTTCTCCTTCTCATTTTTTAAATAAAGTCTCATCCTCCTTAAAATGTGGGTAGCCTGTAACTCCAGAACTTGTCCTGCAAATGTCATATAAAGGGGGTAATTCTCTCTCTGTGTTTCCATTCAATATTCCTTCCTGTGAAATCGAGTGTGAGGGTTGTTTGGCAGCAGCCCCACTTCACAAGCTCAGTAGTCCTGCTTTGGTGTGGGTGCAGCACAAGCCTGGCTGAAGGAGATGGGTGTCAGTGCAAGGGGTAAAGACAGGGAGCACTCTAGGAGAGGGTGTAGTGCACTGAGCACCCTGTTCATAAAGCTGTGTCCTGCAGAGTCCCTGCTGGCTCTCTCTGAAGCTGGACTCACACAACTGGACCCCACAGGACTGATGATGACAGAACAGCTGGGCACTGATTTAGATCCCAGTTAAGCATCTAAGTAGTGGTGTTCATTTCCTGTGCTTCAGAGACTGACAGGAGAGCCACGCTCTTCCTGAGCTCCTTGGGAGATGGTACTAGTGATTTTGCACTAATGATCTTCTCAAGACCTATTTCTTTGAAAAGGATTACACTTCACAGATATCTGTATTTTATACCTGTAAAACTCATATACATTTTCCTCTCCCCCCACCCCTGCATTATTTCTTCTGTTTACACAAACGTGTGAGAGCTCAGTACTTCCAAAATCCAAGACCAAGCTCACAATGAAGACCTCACAATGAAGACTTGAGGTTAATAGGTTTGAGATTAAAGCTCAGTAATTTTCTCCTAAGATGTGCACACACTTCTCTTCTGCCCCCTCACTGGCACTCTAAAGCTCTCAAGCCCTCTGCAGCTATTTTATAAAACAAGATTCTCAATCTGTCATCAGACCTTCCCTTTCTCATACTGCTTCTATTTCATACTCACAGATTGTTTGATGCAGTGATGTTCTTTAGGAACTATTTCTCTCCAGTCTCAACTGCGATGTCTATAAATCAAAGAGAAAAAAGTTTTCCCATTTTCTTTTGAAATTCCCTCTCTACTGTGTGAAAATTTAAGAGCCTCTCTTAACAATTAAATAATCTGGCTCCAAATCCAACAAAACACTTTTTCTTAAAGATGCTGTGAAAAGATGTTTTGAATTGGCTCAAGGTCTGTTTCTCTCCATCAGTTAATATGAGACATCCAATAAGGAATATACAAGCCTGGTGCAATAAAGAGAATTAACTGTCAGGATTTTGAAATGCATGTTATGATAAAACATACATTTTGTGTCTTCTGAGCTGAGAGATGATATGGCTGCATGGTCTGTGTACAAATGGACTTAATAACTTGTCTGTTCATTAGATTATTTTCCTCAATAATATTTCCTCCAACCCAGATGCTTCCTACCATCTTGGCCTGCATCACAAATACCTCAAAAACCTTTAAAATACCATAATTAGGAAGGAGGTTTATGTAAAGCTATTGAAAGGATGTAATAATATAACTAAACTGCATTTTAAAGTGCATTTATTTGAATGCCCAATTTTTCTGTTCAGTGTAAGGTTGTGATGGAAATTTAAAAATCTGGGATTTTTAATGTTCTCTTTGTCACCATTTGTATCCTTAATGATTCTTCCTTCACCCAAAAGAATTTGTTTTTTTCAGACCCTGCTTGATTAAAAAGCTCCCGGTTGGTTATGTAAGAGCAGCACATGGAGCACACGGCAGGAGCTGCTGGCAGCACATTACTGCCTCACAGAGTGAGAGACCTTTCAGACATTCCTGAAGCTCTGTGGAGGATTCTTTATGGCAACTGGAAAATGTGTTTTAGGAGTAAGTGCTAACAGACCTCACCAGAGCAGCTGAACTTAAAGGCTTAATCTTTTATTCAAAAGTATGAGTGAATGCCAAGAAAGGGACAGGGGGAGGTACACAGGAAGAGGAATTCAAAATTACTGTTAAAATTTGAAATTTGAGCTAGAATAGCATGGGGCAGAGAGAGTTCTCGCCTGCCTTGCCTAACTAGACATGATTTTCACACCACATATATCCATACCACAAAAAAAAAAAGGATTCAGAGGAACTTCTAAAGGACAGAAAATATCCATGGGAAATTAAAGAAATGCCATCAGTAGAGCTGTGCTGATGAGGATACAGCTGAAGGAACTGAAAGGGAATTTCACTCACACTTAGTTTAGCTGCACACAATACCATACTACCTGGAATGTTTTTATTTTTTTTCTCTTTAATCTGCATACTGCCAAATCAGCATTTTTAGAGAACTGCTAGTAAGAGATAAAAATATGTTTCCTTAGTATAATGCAACTGAATGAAAGAGCTGAAAAGGCTACATTTGAGGCTCAGATATATTTGGTAAGGTTTTGTAAGCCTAATCCTCCATTTTCTTAACCTTGTAAAGTAGAAAAAATTTTGCCACCAAAGAAGAAAAATGTGGAAAATAGTGGAGTTATTGCCACAGCTTATTGAAATAAATACTCTTCCAAGTCAAACTCAATCATATTTGTAGTCAATATTTTAGTGAAGCAACAGTTTGAAGGAGCTGCAGAATCACATTTTTATGTCCCTCTTACCCAAGGGAGTATTTTCTTTCCCATTATTCAAGTGACATTTGCTGAGTGACACCTAAAAAATGCATGGAAATGTCCTGAAGTAATTTTAGGGTTTGACCTTACAGAAAGTCCACACAGACTGTGGGATGGAGCTCAGAATTATTCCACAGACATAAGCACAGTAAAGTTTGGGAATGAACAGGAGTTTTGCTTTTTCTCCTTAGCAACTGGATAGACTGCCTGGTCTGAATTTAGTTACTCTTCTGTTTCCAACAGTTTGAGAGGATATTAACTGCACACTGTAGGTCAATCAATTCAAGAATGTTTTCCTTGATCCTGATCCCTTTCAAATCTGCAGGATAATGATTCTCTACGTGAACCACAACCTACTCTGCTTTCAGTTATTCAACCAAATTTTATCAATATTATTCAATTGTTCAGAGGCAAAACCCTTAAAAATGAAAATTAATAGAAGCAATTACCGATCTCTGAATTAGCAAAATAATCCTTCTCATTCTTTGCTGCTGTACCTGCACTCTGCCATTAGGCAGGGGCTGTGCTACAGTCACCCAACGCTTCAGTGCCAGTTTTGACCACGATACAAACTGAAGGGAGTCATTAGCCAAAATCCTATCCATCATTTCATCTTCAAAAATATTTTTAAGCTGCCAAATATTATAAATATTGTTCCAGCTGCTGCATTGATTTAAAGCCACTAAGTAATCATAACTGTGTACTCCCTAAGGATGTTTCAGGAAATTATATACTAGAACCAATTTTCTCTCTAATATAGTTGTGGAAATTCAGGTCAGGTAGCCATTGACCTCATTGTCTAAAATTCTGAAACCTCCACAGCACAAACATATGATGTGTACATGGCAACAACACTGCTACTTCATGCTGATTCATTTAATGTACATAAATTAAGTTAAACCCACCATATTTTTCATAGAAATTATTGTATTAGCTAAGCACAACAACATCCACAGTTCTACATTTTCCCCCTGTTGGCCTCTAGTAGAATATTATGATAGAGAAAAAAACAAAACATGGCAGATATAGGTACATTTGTTTTTACCTATTGCCTCTTTGTAAAACTTTCATGTGTACAAACTTATTTTCAGTACATATTATAAAAATTAAAAATCCTTACCAGTACCAAAAATCCTGGGAGTCTTGCCAAAAACTGCTGTAAGTAAAAATACAGATAAAAGAAAGACAGGATTCTTAGACATTATAAAGTACATAATAAATAGCTGAGAATGTTTTGTGATTTACAAATATGAGATTTATTAAGTCACTGCGATGTATAATTTTCTTAAACTGGACATATATTGTAGGTTCATGATGAAGCATGAAGGGTACAGCACACTTCAGAACTGGCCTCAGTAAAGTGTCTTCCATTTAATTATTCTGGCAATTTCTCTGGTACCATCCAAGACAGCAATGACTTCTGTCTCTAATTCATTCATTTATTTGGGGATTATTTCTTCAGGACAGGAAGAAGAAAACACAATCCTGAATGCATGTCAAAATAGACTACAAATTAAGAGATGGAAAAACAACCTTGATTTCCCCACACCTCCGCATAAATCTTGACATTTTACTCCACTTTGTTCTCCTCACAGTCATTTACTTTTATGGCCTCTTTTCCCAGAGAGACAAACAATCTCTGTTGATTTATCTAGTCACCTCTGGAAAACATTAATATTGATAGAGTGAAAACATGTCAAGCAGGTTCCTTTCCACATAAGGAATTTTTCCCTGAATTATGGAAGTGCAGAAGAGGAGAAATAGAAACACTAATAGGTTTTTCATGTTTATTCAGAAGCTGTTCAGGAAGGGAGGAGCAGATTTTCTGTCATTTGCACTCGAGAAAGCCCAGAGGGTTCGATTCTGGCATGCAAATATGAATGGCAGCAGTGACTTTGTTCTTAGCCATTCAGTCCAGAGCAGATGGAATGGCTGTGCCATGCACATTCCAGAGGAATCTGTGCCATTGCTGCAAGAGGCAGAGCCCTGAGAACTCTCACCCAGCACCGCCTGCTCTGCACCTGCCACTGATAACCAAGAATCTGCTGCTAAATAAAAATGTCTAATTATGGACTCCTGGTTAGCTTTTTTAAACTTAGACACGGGTTAATATCTCTTTTTGCTACCAACCTCCTGTTAGTTGGTGGGGGTTTTTTTTTCCAAATGTTTAGAACTTATATTTGAATTTTTTAAAAGTAGTTTCCACATAGAAACAGATTTTTCTGTTTTACTGCAAATGCAGGGAGTATTCTCTTTGCCTCATCTGTTTCAACATAAATATTTATAAATAATACCTATACTAGATTAATAAATATAGTTGTAATATGAATCAAAAGAGCCAACAGTAGGTGGCACATGCATTATGTGCAGTGTGAGTATTTCACCATCTTTCTTTCTCATTTAATCCCACAATGGGTTTAAAAACATTTACAGCACAATTGGTGAAAAGCAAATACTTGACATAATTTAAGGGGATAATTATTTTTAATTCTAAATGGCTAAATTTAGGAAGAACAGAAGAAACAGCAAGCAAGCTTTTCAGGAAATATTAGGCTATACAAAATTATCTGGCAAAACATGGTGATAGCAGGTACATCACAAATGCATAATTTAAAAATTAACAGAACTTACTTTTTTTATTATTTCTTTCCTCATTTTTTGTTTGATCAGCTATTTCAAATAGATAGCTCTACTAGGCTGATGATTATAATCTCAGCCTCCACAATTTCAAGTGGAATAGAATCTTCACATGGCAACAAAAATGAGGCCAGAAATAAAAAACTAATAAAATCAGGTCCTATGAACACTAGTAGGAAAAAAAAAATAGGGAAAAAAGTAATTAGTACAGGCATTAATAACCTGACTTTTTCTCATCCTACCGTAATTTACATGTTCTAATGTAAATTAATGTCAATTTTGCAATAAAAATACCAACTCCAGAGCCACAGGTGGTATGAAATTCCAAGAGTAGAAAGTATCATCAGGTGGGGTTTTTCCCCTTCCCTGTGATGATTAGGTTTAAAGTATAACATTCCTTCACTACATCCTAAACTACTCAAAGACCATTCCAGGGCCAGCAGCCTTTGAACTGAGGAGTAAGCTCAGCTTTGTGCAGAACAATTCTCAGGTCTTGTGCTATAACCACCATTCTCCAAACCAGAAATTTGCTGCAGAAATGTTATCAGTGGTTTCAATATAGTCCAACAAATCTCTTTCAAGGAGAAAGAATGATGTGACTTGAACATGAATATAGCAGTCTGAAACACATCATTGGCTGCTGGACCATTACCATAACAATTACAAATGGCAAAACATTAACTACAAGGAAATGTCTGGATATGTGCTCTCAGAGTCACCAACACTACATCTCCTGCAATAAATATTTAATATTTCAATTTTAATTATGATTTACTACTTGATTTAATATTTCATTAACATAATTAATATTTATGAAGACTGGAAAGAGCTGTATTGTGCCTTGATCAAATATGCAGGTGATCTAAAACTCTGTGGATGAGAAGTATATGGCACTTGATGCAACTGAATTATGGTGACAGGGAAGCACTAGGAACCAGTTATGGACCAGTGGGATTTCTGCAGTGCTTGTAAATAAAAGTGTGTACATCTAGATCATTGGGAACTCCCTGTTCACATCTGCACACACCTACATATCTGTATGCATGCACTCTTTAACTGTTAAAATACAGCTTTGGCACAAGCTGACCCTAGCTACACCTTAAAGACTCTTGAGGAGAGAATTCTGCCTAAACAAATGAGGTAATGTGAGCAAAATAAAAAGACTGCAGGCTTAATTCCAAAGCACTACAGGGAAAAAATCTCACTGGTTCCAGTTAGAATGTACACAATCCAGACACCGAAGGGATTTTTTAGGCATGGTGAGGGTGGAGCAAAACACAGAAAGGTAAGAGAGACAGGAAATAAGGACATCCTTACTGAGCAGCAAGACAAAAAAAGGATGCGACTTTTTTTTTTTTCGTCTAGTAAGTATCAAATAACAAAGTATTAACTGGAAGAAACAAAGAGCAGACTTTTGAGAAGTTTCAGACTTCAGGCAGAGGCTTGATGAGTCCCTAGAACAAAACCAGACTAAAATATAAGTAATATTAGTTTGTCTTCAACCTAGATCTCAGAAAACTAAAACAACCTAACCACTAGGAGTGAATAAGGATCTTGTAAGACAGTAACAATAGGAATAACAATACCAAGCAAGCAACCATTTATGTAAAACAGCTAAAATATATATATATATATATATGTATGTTTGTATGTACGTACACATGTACTGCAAAATGGGCACACAGAGATTTATGGTACAGCTGCACAAATAGTGCAGAGGAAAACATCTGCAAGCAGTTGCACAAAAGACAAAGCATGCAGAGCAGGCAGGAAAGATGTCCAGGGAAACCAAATTTATCCTGCAGAAAAAGCAGAAGGTATCTCATCAAACCAAAGTGATCCTGCAGAGTAAGGAAGAAGCCAGAATTCCAAGACAGCAAAGTAAAAAGAACTATGACAAGATGCTGTGGGAAAAATAAAGCACTAAGGACAGATGAACAACTGCAGGAGGTAGAAAAAAAACCTCCTTCAGTTCCAGCTGAAGAGCTGTCACCTCTGAGCACCCTGGTTTCTGCAGGTGAGACCATCAAGGACTGTCAGTGCTGACTGTGTAGGACTGGCCATGGGCTTTCTTCCACTTGCATTTTGTGGGAAAGTTAAGGAGTCATACACTGGACATGTGTTGATAATGACTGACAGCAATTAAGAACTAACCACTGGTCATGTGTATTCTATTGTTACTGGATGTCAATGTAATAAATTGTTGCTTTGAAATTGGCCTTATTTATTGGCTCTCTATAAACATTCTCTTTACTGTGGCCTCTAATCCCCTGACAGTGCAAAGATCCAATGTATATACACATACATGCATATATTCTGTTGCAACATTTTCTGTATTTATCTCCAGAGATAACATTTTGTCATGACTGGAAAAGACCCCAGGGAGTTTGTCACCAGGTTTAAATAAGTACTTAAAAGTTTTTGAAGCTGCTTATAAAGTTTTTCCAGTTTTTGCTCCAAAGAATAATCTGAACAAGGACAAGAAACTCTGGAAATGGAATATTAACAGAATGACTAATTCAGCACCACGTAAGGCAGATGGACAGGTAAGAGCCCTGTTCTTCAGAAATACAAACCTAGTTTCAAAATGATGACTCCTACCCCCACCATAGCAAACTAAGTTGCATCTGTAACTGAAAAATTAAATGCAGAAACAAACAGATGAAATGTCATTAGCTACAATATTATGAACATGTCTTTCTTTAGTTTGCCTTTTTTAAGTGGGTCAGCGTGATGCCAAGATAATGTTTAGCCCCAGCCTGAGCTGAGTTAAACTCACAGAATATGACATTTCTGCCTTGTTGAAAGGTAACAGGAGTAGATGTCCTAATGCTCTGTGCATGCCCTGAAGCAGGATGAGGAGGACACAGGTTATATGTAGCAAATGCCAGGTTTCTTCAAAAAGGGGAGTTTCTGCTAGCTTGGAAGCAGCAGGCACTGGAAGGAAGCACCACTGCAAGGAAGAGCTGCGTTCATAGCCCCTGAATGTGACTTCAATTTACCATCAGTGGTGTGTTCAAGTTGTTCTTCATGCTCCTAAAAATTGCATGTTAATCCCCTGTCTGGAACTGTCAAAATATCTTTATATGCTTCAGAACACATTCATTTTGACAGTTAACATTTTTAAGGTCAGTCTGACAACCATAAAAGGAACTTGGTGAATACTTAGTATATTCTGTTTTCCCTTGAGCTGGCTGTTAATCCAATGGATTAATCTCATCTGCTACATATTATTGGCTTTCACCCTTAATGATGAAAGGATATAATCATAGCTGTTAGCTGCAAGAGTTTTATGCTGTCCCCATTGTTTAAGTTATTATCCAAAAATAAAAAAGAGTTGGGAAGCACATAATGTATTTAACATATAAAGGATAAGTAGAAGTTGTGCATTATATTGTACAGAAAAAGAGAAACAAACATAAAAGTAAAAAGGGTTTGCTTCAATCCTCAAACATTATACAAGAAGATCTAGTCTCTACCCATAATGAAAAAAGGCTATGAAAAATTCCTATCTGAATTCATTAATTTGCATGTCTCACCAGCCAAATCAGCATATGGTCCTAACCAAAATCCAGCAGAAGCTGCAAATGTTTTTTGTGCAGCCTGAGTCTGATCCAAAAGTCCTGCTCATGATTGGCATGAGTACTTAGGAATACTGCAATATTTATTTATAACATTAAATTCGTGTTCATTGCACCGTGGGGTCAGATGCTCAGAATTTTACAGTATCAAGTCCAAACCTGCTTCTAGTGCTAGAAGCAGACATTCATTTCAATATTAGCACTCCGTTACTTCACTCCTAGACTTGGGGAAAAAACCAAATTTAATCGACTGCCTTGGTTTAATTTAAGAGCTGGATACTCCAAAATAGGTTAGGTCCTCTTTTAGTTTTATCCCCCCTTTTTTCACCAATAAGGAGAGACGAATGTGAGTAGATATAAGTGAAAAACAACAGTTAACTAAAAAAAAAAAAAAAGCCAAAAAAACCCCCCAAACAAACAAAAACAAAACGACACAGCAACAAGCAAAAAAGAACTGCTTACCAGTAGTTCCGAAGTTGCTGAAATCTGCCGGACTCCCCAGGATCAAGGACGAACAAAAACCGCGGCAAATCCCCTCCCAAGATGGCGCCCGCGTGTGGGGACACAGAGGCAAAATGGCGGACAAACCCTACTGGGCTCGACCTTCCCTCATAACACAAAACCGGGAAGGCGGGAGCTTGTGGAGCAGTTCTGGCAGCAGATGGGAATCTTTGGCATGGCCTGGGAGCGGCGGCCCCTCGGTGTGAGCCTCCCCGCACCCCCGGAGCCATGGCGGTCTCTGTGGGGTCAGTGCTGCCCTGTGCCCTCTCCTGCCGCGCTGACTCCGCCGGCACTTCCCGACCCTGGGGTGCTGCGGGCAGAAACGGCCTCCGCAAGCACCAGGAGCGCCCCAGCCAGCCATGGCCTCGTACTGCCCACAGGCCGTGTGGAATTCACCCTCAAACACCCCCTGGCTTGGGCAGCGCAGCTTCTCAAGTTGCTGCTGGTGCCATTTAAAACATGGCCAAAGCAAGCCCCTCTCAGGGAGAAGCAAGAGAAGCGTGTGCCTTGTGCTGCCACAGCTCTGCCGGCACAAGGGAAAGGTGAGAGAGCTCAGCCTCAGGGCCCTAAGGAGCATATAAATTCATTTCATAAGATGTGGCTCTGTGGAAATGTGCTCTGTATCTTACTTCTAAAGATGTCTTCAAATAAACTGGTTGACAGTGCAAGAAATAAATTTTATTTAGATTCAACTGTGCATATTTATTTAGCATTACATTTCCTACTATAATAGCTCTAAGTTCTACATCCTATTTATGAACAATTTTACTAACATTCTTATATTCTATACTTAAAATGAAAAGTTCAGCATCTAAAATACAACCTGGATTTGGAAAGATAACAATGAATACTACTGAGAGTCTAACAATGAATACTACTCTATTCCCTAGATTCAACTGTGCATATTTCTTTAGCATTACATTTGCTGCTTTAAAAGCAACACTTCCTATTTATCAGCAATTTCATTAATATTCTTCTACTCTATACTAATAATGAAAAATTCTTAAGCATCTAAACTACAATCTGTTTTTGGGAAGTAAAAACATACACAGAAGGAATACTAGTGTATTCGATGCAGCTCTGTCCCAAAGTTTCTTGTGGGAAGGGCCTGGCAGATGCATGGATCATCTCTTTCATGCCCTCCTCCTCTGAATTCTGCATGTCCTTCCGCTCAGGACACTCAGGATCTGGAGGCCTGGCTTGATCCAGCTTGTCAGCGTAGTCTTCTGTGCCATGCATCTTCCTCCTCCTCCTCATCCTCCTCTTTCTCTTCCTTCTGGGCACTGCTGGAGTTTCTCCACAGGCTGAGCTGTCGTGGCCAGAGCTGCCCTCCACGGGCAGCCAGTAGAAGCCAAAGAGCATGAGGAGCATCTCTGCCAAGGACCAGACCCACCAGCGCCGGCAGGCCGAGAACAACAGGCTCTCGTGTTCGGGCATCTCCTGGCTGCTCTCCTCCATCTCCAGCAGCCGGGCCATCTCCTGGCTCTTCCGCTCCATCTCCATCAGCCAGGCCATCTCCTGGCTCTTCCGCTCCATCTCCATCAGCCAGGCCATCTCCTGGCTGCACTGCTCCTCGTGCTGGCGCAGGAGCTCCTCGGTGACCTTCACGGCCCGCTCATCCTCCTGCAGCACGAACGGGAACTGGAACTGGGGGATGCCCAGCAACACCACGATTTGTTTGAAGGTTGTAGTCATGGTCTGGAGGAAGAAGGACAGAGGCTCAGCAGGGCTGGGAGGGAGATGGCTCCTGGGGTAGTGAGGCAGGGCATGCAGGGCCCTGGGAATGGATGGGAGAGGGAGCTCGAGGGGAAGCTCAGTGAGCACTGCAGGAAGGAGGCCACATCCCTGCAGCCCTGGGGTGGCACCTGCTCTGCCCAATGTGACCTCTTCATCCTCACCCCAGCCCCAAACCCCCCCGTGGCAGCCCTTGTCCAGCAGAGCCTTCCTCCCACCTGCCGCACTCACCGCTGCCTCGAGATGGAGTGTCAACGCNCGTCTCGAGACGCAGTGAGTGTCAACGCTACCGGCCGGTGTTCCTGGGGCACCCGGTGACTGTTCCATGGCTTGGCCTCCATGATGTCACCGGCCATGGAGCCCAACGGACGGCACGGCCTGGCC
>VWZP01001207.1:1919088-2069605 GCA_013396995.1 Dicaeum eximium
CCCCCAAACAAACAAAAACAAAACGACACAGCAACAAGCAAAAAAGAACTGCTTACCAGTAGTTCCGAAGTTGCTGAAATCTGCCGGACTCCCCAGGATCAAGGACGAACAAAAACCGCGGCAAATCCCCTCCCAAGATGGCGCCCGCGTGTGGGGACACAGAGGCAAAATGGCGGACAAACCCTACTGGGCTCGACCTTCCCTCATAACACAAAACCGGGAAGGCGGGAGCTTGTGGAGCAGTTCTGGCAGCAGATGGGAATCTTTGGCATGGCCTGGGAGCGGCGGCCCCTCGGTGTGAGCCTCCCCGCACCCCCGGAGCCATGGCGGTCTCTGTGGGGTCAGTGCTGCCCTGTGCCCTCTCCTGCCGCGCTGACTCCGCCGGCACTTCCCGACCCTGGGGTGCTGCGGGCAGAAACGGCCTCCGCAAGCACCAGGAGCGCCCCAGCCAGCCATGGCCTCGTACTGCCCACAGGCCGTGTGGAATTCACCCTCAAACACCCCCTGGCTTGGGCAGCGCAGCTTCTCAAGTTGCTGCTGGTGCCATTTAAAACATGGCCAAAGCAAGCCCCTCTCAGGGAGAAGCAAGAGAAGCGTGTGCCTTGTGCTGCCACAGCTCTGCCGGCACAAGGGAAAGGTGAGAGAGCTCAGCCTCAGGGCCCTAAGGAGCATATAAATTCATTTCATAAGATGTGGCTCTGTGGAAATGTGCTCTGTATCTTACTTCTAAAGATGTCTTCAAATAAACTGGTTGACAGTGCAAGAAATAAATTTTATTTAGATTCAACTGTGCATATTTATTTAGCATTACATTTCCTACTATAATAGCTCTAAGTTCTACATCCTATTTATGAACAATTTTACTAACATTCTTATATTCTATACTTAAAATGAAAAGTTCAGCATCTAAAATACAACCTGGATTTGGAAAGATAACAATGAATACTACTGAGAGTCTAACAATGAATACTACTCTATTCCCTAGATTCAACTGTGCATATTTCTTTAGCATTACATTTGCTGCTTTAAAAGCAACACTTCCTATTTATCAGCAATTTCATTAATATTCTTCTACTCTATACTAATAATGAAAAATTCTTAAGCATCTAAACTACAATCTGTTTTTGGGAAGTAAAAACATACACAGAAGGAATACTAGTGTATTCGATGCAGCTCTGTCCCAAAGTTTCTTGTGGGAAGGGCCTGGCAGATGCATGGATCATCTCTTTCATGCCCTCCTCCTCTGAATTCTGCATGTCCTTCCGCTCAGGACACTCAGGATCTGGAGGCCTGGCTTGATCCAGCTTGTCAGCGTAGTCTTCTGTGCCATGCATCTTCCTCCTCCTCCTCATCCTCCTCTTTCTCTTCCTTCTGGGCACTGCTGGAGTTTCTCCACAGGCTGAGCTGTCGTGGCCAGAGCTGCCCTCCACGGGCAGCCAGTAGAAGCCAAAGAGCATGAGGAGCATCTCTGCCAAGGACCAGACCCACCAGCGCCGGCAGGCCGAGAACAACAGGCTCTCGTGTTCGGGCATCTCCTGGCTGCTCTCCTCCATCTCCAGCAGCCGGGCCATCTCCTGGCTCTTCCGCTCCATCTCCATCAGCCAGGCCATCTCCTGGCTCTTCCGCTCCATCTCCATCAGCCAGGCCATCTCCTGGCTGCACTGCTCCTCGTGCTGGCGCAGGAGCTCCTCGGTGACCTTCACGGCCCGCCCATCCTCCTGCAGCACGAACGGGAACTGGAACTGGGGGATGCCCAGCAACACCACGATTTGTTTGAAGGTTGTAGTCATGGTCTGGAGGAAGAAGGACAGAGGCTCAGCAGGGCTGGGAGGGAGATGGCTCCTGGGGTAGTGAGGCAGGGCATGCAGGGCCCTGGGAATGGATGGGAGAGGGAGCTCGAGGGGAAGCTCAGTGAGCACTGCAGGAAGGAGGCCACATCCCTGCAGCCCTGGGGTGGCACCTGCTCTGCCCAATGTGACCTCTTCATCCTCACCCCAGCCCCAAACCCCCCCGTGGCAGCCCTTGTCCAGCAGAGCCTTCCTCCCACCTGCCGCACTCACCGCTGCCTCGAGATGGAGTGTCAACGCTACCGGCTGGTGTTCCTGGGGCACCTGGGGACTGTTCCATGGCTTGGCCTCCATGATGTCACCGGCCATGGAGCCCAACGGACGGCACGGCCTGGCCATGGAGCCCAATGGCACAGCCTGGCCCTGGAGCCCAATGACACAGCCTGGCCATGGAGCCCAATGACACAGCCTGGCCATGGAGCCCAGTGACACAGCCTGGCCATGGAGCCCAAGGGCACAGCCTGGCCCTGGAGCCCAATGGCACAGCCTGGCCCTGGAGCCCAATGACACAGCCTGGCCATGGAGCCCAATGGCACAGCCTGGCCATGGAGCCCAAGGGCACAGCCTGGCCATGGAGCCCAATGGCACAGCCTGGCCATGGAGCCCAAGGGCACAACCTGGCCATGGCTGTTGTCCCTGGCTCTGCACCCAGCAAGGCACAGAGCACGTGAAATCAGCCATCCACGTACCCTGAGAGTCTTGGGGGCACCTCTCTGTGCCTGTATTACTGCTGTCTCTAACAACTCCTAAGGTGTAGGATAGAATCCCAAGAAAATTCTAGAACATACAGCAGAACTTTTTGTGCAAAGAATTCCTTCATATTTCAGTAGTTCTATTTCTGTAGCTTCATATATATCTATATATATTAGGAACGTGTAATATATTTTATAAATATAAAAAAATACATTTATATTCCTAATCATGTGGCTCTTTCATTAAACAACACTTTTTTATTTTTAAAGCTTTTTTCCCCACATTCCTTCACTTGCATACAGCAATGATTATAAAAAGGGAAACTTGACTATTCCTTAGTAAGCAGCAGTGTACTGAAAGAAAAAATAAAATGTAAAATAAAATGTAATAGAAGTCACAGGAACAAACAAATATTCAGTGGTTAAATTGGGAGCATATATACTTAAAAAAATAAGCATAAAAGGTGATATCACAAATACCACTTTTAAAAGCGTGGCACAAGGTTTGTAGCATTTCTACTTTGTAACACTCATGTCCAATTATCTCTTCTTATGTTAATTTTTTCTCAAGTATTTTAGTATAAAGGAAATATTTTAACAAGCCTTTTACAGCTTGATTGCAGATGAAGATGGCTAAATTCACAACTGAATTTCAATGAGCGGCAATTTCATTAACTGATAAGTGTACCCAAATAAAGAATGAGATTTTAACATGCATTAAATTGATTACAGTGTACTATTGGGAAACAGCTTTAGAAACAACCACCTAAGGCATAAAAAATTGTGATTCAAGTAGTGAACACAACTGTAATTGTGGGGTTTTTTCCAATAGCAGTTCACAGAAACAAGACGAATTAATGTAGTTTCTAGAACATTTTATAAAGAAGGATCTTTATATATTCCTCTTCTGCGATCTCTCTCCTAATAAAAGACCAAGAGAACAAAACATCAGAAATAATCTCAAGAGAGTAGTATTTTTTTGCTCCATCCCAGTGTAACAGAAGTCCTCTGTAACAGATCTGGAGATTCAGTCACTACAGATTTTTTTTCACAGTTCCATTCCTCTGAATTTAGTTTTCCTAAATCACTGAGGGCTTTTTTAAATCTGCTACAGTTTTGTAACAAAATGAAACCAAACAAAACCTAAAAAGAAAACCGAGCCAAAACACCAATCTCAGTTTTGCTAATGCTTTCTCAGTGCGTGCTCCCTCTTATCTGGTACTTGATTCACATCCAGTTCAAATGTTCCAAGCACCTAAACTCATTATATTCATAATTCCAAATATTTAAAAATCCAGAGTCTGTCTTAACAACCATGACAGACAATGAAATTATGAACAGTCTCAAAAATCACATGGTTCTTCAGAGACTTTGAGTTTTGTAACTCTGATCTTGGAGCATGCTAAAGGTCACAGGTACTGGCCAAATCCTTTATTATTTGTACCATTATTTTCTCTCTGATTTTCAGATACTTGCAAAAACCCCAAACCTGCTTCTTTTCCTTATTCTAGTCAAGTGACTGACAGTCCCTTAACGATTCTACTCACAGCCTCTTTGCTGTTAAAGACATGTAGACCTTTATGAAAAACTCAGATGTTTCTTTAAGTTGCACACACTTAACTCAATTATTTCTCATAAATTATTTCCTTATTCTCCAAGTAACATTTCATACAGTTTTTAAAACTCACTCCAGTTTCCCTAATAAGTATCAGCCTTGAAATGCTGATAGAAAGATAGATAAGGAGAAACAGATTCTTATGGAAAATACAGAACTGGCTACCATGCCCATGTTGGCTAAAGATAACTAGCAAGGGTAACAGTGTCTGTGAAAATGGGATGAAAAAGGCAAATAATCCACCTGATAAATCTGTAACCCCGCTGTTAGGGCAAACTGCCCTATTACAGGAAAAAATCCTGTACATTGTATATACTGAGCAAAAGCCTATGTCAAGTCAATAACTTGTTGGTTTGTAAGTACTCAAAATTTCAAAGAGTGCTTCTTGCCTAAAATGTAAGCTAGAAAGTGTAACAATTTATTTCTTCTCATACAATCTGTGATTTTAGAACTAAAGAGAATACCACAGGTCTCACAGTAGGAAACAGCTGCAGTTTTACAAAGAACACATAAAAGCAAGATGAAGGACTGAATCTTAGTTATGGAGCTGTATGGTTCAGAGCACACATACTACAATTAAAAATGCATTAAATTTTATTCAGATGGTGAAAAATAAGAAACACTGAACTCTTACTTTCAGATACAATTTTGTAGTCTATATACAGCCTGGAGTTAGGATGGAAATTCTTCCTCATGGAGCTACAACTGAAGTATTAAAATTCATACTAAAATGCATCCAATTATACTGCCATTTAAGAAAAAGAGAGAAAAAAAAAAAGACTAGATTTTAAATTACTTAAAATTTTTTAAGTGAAGAGAACCAAAAATGGTATTGTAGGAGCAATCTTATTGTAGCAAATTTATTAATAAAATTAACCCTAAGAAGAAAAGTCTTCAAATATAGCCACTTACTTTGTGTCTCAGGATTTCTTTTACACACTTGTTTTTTCTAAATTCTGCAGAGCAGCACGTGCTCAGTAGCGCTCCAGTCCGTTTCAGACGTGATGGTTTGTCAGAATCCTGCCATGGCTGGAGGCCTAAGGACCCAACATGCCCTTGGTTGTATCCATGTGCTCTCCTAAGCACAATCATCTTTGGGATATACTTTCCTTATACTGGTGCCTCTGATAACCTCAAATAAACTGTGCAGTGTGTACTCCTTTTGGAGGTAGTACTACTCATAAATAGCTCTGTGTTTTACCGTCTTTTAATATTTTTCTTCTGCTAATAAAGTTCCATCACATCCTGTCAGATTTAGCAATCAAGCTGGTAAAACAATGGAACAGGGAGAAGTTCACTGAGCATCTTCATAAAGGAAATTCTCGTTAACAGGCTCAGGAGAATGATTGTATTCCCTTCTGCCATTTCAGTGTGGTGGAGTCATTTACAGTCCATTAACAAGGGCCAGTGTCTCAGCTGGGGTAGACTGAAGTGAATGAAGCTCTATTATATTATGGCTGCTAAGCATCTGTTACTGAATGTTACACTCAGTTTCCAAATGGTGAATTAAGAACAGAATTTTGCCTTTTTTTTCTCTGATCATGCATTTAAGAGCAAACATTCTGAAATGTTTTGAAATCAGGCATATTTTTTTAAAGTGACTAATCCCTGATCTACATTAAGGGATTCAAAATGCAAATGAAAAATTATGCTGTGACTGATTAAACTAATCCAGCTACTCCAGAGGCATGCATTTCAAATTATAAAGTTGCTCCTAATAATCAGAGCAAATGCTAATGTGATCAGTCACGAAAGTGATACAATCAGAGCACCCTGGTACACAGCTACTTTGTTCCCCTTAAGATTTCATCTTTCTCTTGCAAAAAACTTGGAATGAGAATGACCCACTTCCAAACTGCACAAGAGGAGACCTCTCTATGCCAGTTTATAATAGATCAGTTATTCCCTGAGCTGACCTGTGCTGAGAAAGGTCTTTTCCTTGGCTGGAAAAGTAGCTGTCAGAAGGATACATTTAAACAGAAGTTTTACATATTTATATCCCTCTTGACTCACACTGAAACTCATTTATTAATTTATTAATTTCTCCAAGTGTACATTCTGGTTAAACAGTTGATAACTGCAACTTTTATTTCAGGTTTGAGAAAAATGGGAGTACAGCCTTCAGAAAGATTTGGGATCAAAGGCTGTGCTGTAGCCCAAAAAAATTGTTACATCTGAGGGGCAGCTGAAATCATAAAGAACCTTTCTACCCATTTTCCATCTGCCCCTTTTACTACCTGCTGATCTCTGAAAAGTACTGATTGGCTTAACCATTTTGAAAAAGAAAAGAAATCTCATGTGATTCATCTGAATCAGATAAAGAACAATATGCAGAATTTTAGTAAATATGCAGCACTTTTCCTGAGCAATAGCCATTTTGTAGAATGCTTTGAAGTAATTTTGAATGCAAGTTACTAATGCTCGCAAGACTGAATGCTACCTTTTCTTTTTTCCTTTCCTTTAGCAGCTTTAAACAGACAGAATCCCTTTTTAATTTTTTTTCCAAACTCCCTGCACTGATATGTCTTTTTCTGTTAAAAATTGTAATTTTGGTGACTCATGGACTGAAGGTGGAACAGCTGAAGTAGCAAATGACATAAAATTGAAGTCTAAATTTGCTGCAAATTTCCTTAAATTTTGGGATTATGTCCATAAAAAAAAATTAGCTGATGTACAAATGTCCAAGTATCCAACTGTTTTGAAAGGTAAATCATTAAATAAAAAGAACATTTCCCCCTTTTTTTTGTGGGTTTGTTTGGGTTTTTTGGTGTTTTTTTTGGCAAGCTAACTAATCATCTTGGATCACCAAGGTAAAATAAGGACTCTAAATGAGAGCTAATATTTACCAGTTGTATCACCTCTGTGTGTTTTGTCTACTGATCATTCCAGAACAGTTTAAACAAAAGCTTAAGCTGTCTGTCTTCACTGACAACTCATTTCTTTGAACTTGTACGCTAGCTTGACCTGATTCCTGTTTTGGCCCAACACAATCCTGGAATCTGACATTCCTACAGTTCCAATAAACAGGCAGAAGCACACTTCCACTTCATCACCTCCCACGGCAAAAAAACCCCTCTCAAGTCTTTATGAGATCAAAAGTATTTAGCATTCCATCAATGACACAGGTTGTGGTAGTGAGTTTAGCTATTTGAAGGCCATATTAGCAATTCCTTAACTAATTGTAGTTTCTGAGTATTTAGTAATTCATGAAATCTATAGATTTGTTCATCTTGAACTTGTCCAATCTGCCTTTGGAACTATGTAGAGCATAGACAGTAAATTCTAGAGATTTACTGCCTATGCTATAAAGAACCCATCACCTTTGGCTCAGAAAGGTTTTGGGCATCCCAATTATCACTGACCATCTAATTCCTACCCATCTTGTTTAATTTGTTCTCATCTTTTCAGATCTCTATTACATCACCCCACAGCAATTTTCTTTATAGCTTGAAGGTTCATTTGAAGATAATAAATCACTTTTTAATCTATAAAAATTCTTCCCTGCCAGTTCAATTCAGAAAAATAGAAAAGAAGGAGGCAGAGGGGGAAATGGATCTATAACTACTTTTCCATGGAACAGAATTGGGCTTTTGCGTTTTCTTCCTATTGACATTTTGTTTTGTCAAGGAATAGAATGGGGGAAATGGAATGTCAATGCAGTTCTGTATGCAGACCTTCTCATCATTCCAAGTAAGCACATATAATCTATTATAATGTGTTAGTCAGTCAGTAACTGCTACAAAATAGAAAGAGTACTTACCATACAGCAGTATTTAGCAAAGGCAAGGACTCTACGTATGAATAAGTACATTTGACAAAAAGTTCCTGTGAAATAGCCAACACAAAAGCACTTTTATGTGGTTATTGTACTAAAATATGCTTAATATTGGCTGACATTAGCACAAAACCGACCACATCTTGTTCTACAAAGCATTTTGTTTTGCAGCTCCTGTAAACCACCTGGAGCATTGTGGCGGCGCAGGGGTGCTGGCCACTGCCTAACCCAGAACGTCTCCCCGGGCAAGGACGGACAGCTCAGTACCAGCTCCCGCGACCTCCGTTCTGCTAGATGTTGATATAAATGAAATGTCCACAGACAGCGAAGTGTCTCTTTGTATAGGTTCCAAAATATTTACTGTTCGTTAAAAGGTCCAGGGACAAAGAGCACAAACCATCCAGAACAGCAACTTATAAAGAGGGGCGGCAACTAAGGATAGATACATTGACAACCAATGGGAACAAGGTTAGGGAGGAGTGAAAGGTGGGGAAACATAATTATACAACCAATAGGGATAAACTGGGAGGAGAATTTATCTTAACAGCCAACCGAGTCTAAGGAAGAACATAATAGACATGGAAACTTCTGGAGTAAGAGGTAGGGCTAACACAAATTGACAAGTCAGGTAGGTGGAGATACGAGGAATGGCATGGAAGGGACTGGAATGGTGGGAGGAGAGTAGCCTATTGGGGATAGTTTAGGGGAAGGGACAAATCCGGGATAAACTAAATGGGGATAAGCATGGGGGTGAACAGGAACAACCCAAGTGCTTTATGAAAATAAGAAATAGTTATATAAGTAACATAAGAAAATACACGAAAGTGCAGTGCTACAGAGCATTGCATCCAGCTCCTGGCTCCTCAGCACAAGGAAGTCATGGGCCTGTTGGAACTGCTCCAGAAGGGTCAAAGAACAGTTCAGAGGGATGGAACACCTCTCCTAGTGGGGAAGAGTTGAGAAAACTGGGGCCTGGAGAAGAGAAGGCTCCAGGGAGACTTTATTATAGCCTTGCAGGACTTGAAGGGGGCCGATAGAGAAGATGGGAAGAGATATTTCAGCACTGCCTGAAGCAATAGGACAAGGGGAAATGGTATCAAACTAAAGGAGAGTAAATTCAGACTAAATATAAGTAAGGGGTTTTTTTATTTTATGAGGGTTGTAAAACACTGGCACAGGTTGTCCAGAGAGGTGGTGGATGCCCTGTCCCTTGAAACATTCAAGGTCAGGTTGGGTGGACCTCTGAGCAACCTGATCTAGTTGAAAAGGTCCCTACTCATTCCAGAAGAGTTGGATTGGATGAGCTTTAAATGTCCCTTCCAACCCTGAACTACTCCATGATTCTATATAGCTTGACAAATGCATAGGGGGCATGTGAAACTAAAGGAAAGGAAGAGATGTAGCAACAAGACTGGCAACTGCAGACATCTACATTATGGATACCTGAAGCAGATTATATGAATGACAGCCTTTTACATCAGGTTTGCTATTACAATACAAAAAGTACCACCTATAAAAGCTCTTACTCAGTTAATCTTCAAAAAGTGTCTAAAAGTCTCTAACAGGCTGTCTCAGTGAAGCCATCACTCTGTGTAACCTCAGTCTGTAATCTGCTTTCACTTATGTTGCTGTTGTGTACAAGACACAAAGCTAAGTGGAGTAGTAGATTTTGCTGTGAAATTATCAAATCCTTGATATCTGACTCTTATTCTCTTCTTTATTTTTCCTTACTTATGAAAACAACAGGAAGACTTTCAGACTTGAAGAAATTTATTTTCCTTTCAAAAGCATTACTTAAGAAGGTGCTTTATAAATGCATATATTGTAAAAGCTGTAATAAAAATTTTTGCTTATCCTATAATTTTTCAAACTCTACCATCTGATTCTGTTCTTTCCCGTTATCCACAGATTTTACAGAGTCCAGTGAGTTTCTCTGATACAATTCCCACTGGCAGCCTAATGAGCCATTTCTGCTAAGAATACACATGGATTGGATGTGAGCCTTCCATCTCACACTGAGATTTTTTTGCAGCAGCTTGAAATCTTCTTTATTCTAGTCAAAATAGCTCTTGTTTTTATTTTTCTGCTAATTGCAGATGCTATCATAGATATCAGTTTGGGGGTTTTTTAATACTACATAAGTATATTGATGTACTCTTCCTTCTAAGATATTTTTAGTGGCTTGAATTGTCCTTTTTGTTTGACCTACAGAAATTTACAGTGCATGCCTTTGATTTTTAGCCTTAATCTTCAATTATTTTGTAAAAGCTTATCAGAAGCTGAGAACAGTAGAACCAAGTATTTTATATAGTGAGTACATTCAGCATGGCAAGCTGTCAGTTATTCTCTGCTTTTTGTACAAAGGGCTGAGGTTAAACCATTTTTTCTGATGTAGTCAAGTCTCTTCATGTGTGCAGAGTGTGATTACAACTGTTGGTGTCCAGCACTGCTGCCTGTTCACCTGGAGTCCTGCAGCCACCCACAAAGATCCAGAAATAGGCTGGGTTAGAAGGGTTGGCAGACTGAAGTGGCTGGAAATTCACTGCTGTAGCACATTTCTCTCACATGGTAGAGAGCACCCAGCAATGCAAGAATTTAGAAAACTCAAAGATTCTTTCTCCCATTCAAACATCACTCCAGAGAACACAGGTGTCCTCTTACGGAGAGTGTATTCTTGATTAGGTGTGCTGCTACTCTTCACGTGTCTGTCCCCTTCTGACAATACCTATTAAAGCATTTTCACTTTTTTTTCCTGTATGTTTTGCCACACTTCAATATTCCACAAACAGCACTAATGAAAGGATACAAAATAATGTAAGAGAGGGAATTTTGCAAGGGAAAAGATCTTGCATTATTTTGTTATTAGTGTATTACTAGTATTGAAACATGACAGGAGATTATGAATACAAAAAGGGTATTAGTAACATTCTTCCATGCTAAAAGCTTCAGGGAGGACATGGGGACAAAGAAGACAGAAGTAGCAAGTGCAGACAGAGTTTTCAAGTGACCTGAGATAACCTGAAGGGAACCAATTCAAGTGCTGGTAGCTACTCCCTCAAACAGGTTTTTGAAGGCATCCTAAGATAGATGTGTTAAAACCGCAAGTTGTAAGGCTGTCCTAACTCTCTACATGTCAAACCTACATAAAATTGTCATTCTGCTCAGGAAATACAGGGGACTACCTTCTTCCTTCTTGTAGGTTTCTGAAGGTGCAGGGTATTTTAAAACTCAGTTTTTCACTAAATTGAAAGCAGAACTCAGCTGATAAGGAAAATCAAAGCAGAGGCCAGAAGAACATGTAGAGTTCTGCATTCTTGGGACATTCAGGCAAAATTATACAGCACAAATGAGCAGAGAGCTGTCACTGTGCACACATTGCAACATTTCAGTTCAGATCACCTGCATGAGACAGTGTCATTAACAAATTCCCAGCTGTGGTTTACAGCCAGGGGTTTTACTGGCACATACAGTTAGAACACTGCACTTCTACTGTTTCAGGTTTTTTCTGAGAACTACCGAAGAGCTAACAAGAATGAAAACCAGCATATCTCCTCTGCTGTCTCATACAGACTTATCTGTGCAAGGTCTCACTCAAGGTAATTCATGCTTAGTTAAAAAGGCAACTCTATCAATCAGTAAGACAAATACAATTGATCATGCTGTATTTCATTTTTGCCCTTATATAGGCCATGCTGCCTTTAAATTCTGCTGAATGTGGATACTCTAGGCTGATAACCCCATTCAACAAAGTGATGAAACAGTTTTTCCATCAGTGTTACCATGCTACACAAGCTGCAACAATCCTGGAGCTTTCTATATTTAGAAATCGAGCAGTAACACGAATGCTACTGATTTCCACTGCAGACCTTCAATAGAATTTAACACCATGAAATCCAGTCTCACTTTGCCAATCTTTAAACACAGCATATACTTTTACCTTTGAGTTTTAAGCAACCTTTGGAAATGTTTCAAAGAGATAAGGTTCAGTGATTGTTGGAGGTTTCAGATGCTGCTAACATGTATCCTCAAAAAAGCTCTCTCAAGGTTTGGCCAGACCCAGCATGCAGGGGAGTAGGGAATTCACTGCAGTTCACTGGTGCCAGGTGATCCATCAGGCCAACTAAAACAGGCTGATCTTGCAGGATTCCACACTGGGAGACATCAATATAGTCACGCTGTGCAGACCAGAGGTGCTCTCATTGTCAGACAGAAATTGTAAATGGGATGGTTCACACCACACAGAGCTTTGATTCTCAGAAACACACAATTTCAGCAAGACAGGATCATTCTCATCAAATGTACCATCTCCAGAGTTCCTTCTCTAATGTTTTGTCTGATTTGCAGACAGGGACATATATATAAAACTACATGCATAATTCTCTTTTCTACATTTGAGCAGAATTTAGCTTCAATTTCCATGCTTGCAGAGAATTTCTTTCACTGAGTTTACTGAGTAATTTTACACATCAATCTACCAGACGTAGTGAACAACAGGTAATATTACCATTTCAAATATTAGTCCTTTATATTCAGTAAACAGAGAAAAAACCAAGTGTGTCCCATTTTCTTTCTCAAATTAATGCCCTTCTATAACATATCATACTTGCTTGTAGTATCTTCTTAAAATGAGCTTGGAATTGTTTCACTAAAAGCAAAGCATAGGCTGTATCTTCTTTTTGAATCTGTATCCTATTTAGTACAATATGTCCCAAATCTGATTACTTTCCTTGAGTGCTGGTAAAAAAATCAACAAAAATCCCAAAAAAGTCTGGGTATTTAGGATGCATAACATAACCCTTTTTTTTTAGAATGCACAAGAAAAAATGAATCTCAGATTGCTTCATTTCATAAAAGGAATTCAAATGGCTTTCCTCATTATAAGTAGAAGTGTGTTACTACTGTCTTATCATCATAGTGTAATCTCAGGTTAGTGCCTCAGTTGGGGGGGATGTTCAGGTTTTGGGGATTTTTGTTCTTAAATAGTGTTTCAGTCTGCAAAACTTTCAAATCCTAATAAGACCCTAACGTGCAATAAGTATTTTTTTCCATCTTAGCCTTTTTCAACTCAATCTTAATTCTATTTATGTTTAAAATTCCAATATCTACTAAAAATGAACTTAGAGAAATAAACTCACTTTAGTAGCATTTACTATTTGATTGTTAGTATTGCTACTATATGTGTTTAGTTTTAAAATTCACACTAAATGTACTGTTTATCGCCTTTTAATAACTACATAGTCTGTCCTTAAAGCAAGAAGGGAGGCCAGGAAAACACAAGATTTCACATCAAACTGAAAAATATTTTTCTAGCTACTGCAGCTTGGCAGTCTCCACAGGCAGTTCTAATAGCCTGGAAATTGCCCTGGGCTCTATTGTTAAACTCTGTTGTTGATGAGCTTTTGTATTGCCTCATTCTTAAGCAGTCTTTTACTTAGATTAGTCATTTTTCTTTCCTCAGCAGAGCTATTACACTTAAAATGAAGAAAAGGTGATTTTCCAATAATTATATCAGAATTTTTTTCTCCTTAAATTATAGCTGAGTTGTCTTCTCCAGGTGTGTGTGAAAACAGGAACTGAAACAAACAAACAAAATCTACTTCTCTTGAAGAGATAATAGATTATGCTTTGCTAAGACCTACCTGTAAATATGGCAGCAAGACTCCAGTTTACACAGACACTTTGAATTCTGTTAAAAAGTGATAGTAGTGTTAAAGGCACTGTGCATGCATTACATAATGGACTTTTCCCCACTATTTCTGAGACATATTCCTGACACCCCAAAATACTCAGTCACTAAACTCTCCCAAAGGATGGCCAAGTCAAGTAGAAAATACATTTAAAGATTATCAAATGAAATACAGAGAAAACAGTTTTAGGATTCTGCTAGTATACATATAAAAATGTAGGTTTTTCTTTGGAGTTGTTATGGCTCCCAAAATGTTAATATTTAGACACTGAGAGCAAGTCCTTTTATCCCTTAGTAGGTTCTGTATTTGGGTGCAGAAAAGTAGGGAAATGTTAATGAAAATACTGTATTATAGAAGTAAAGCACATGGTTATGGTTTTTTAAAAATAATTGGGAGTAATCTGACTATACTACCTCGCATTTTGCCTTTTTAAAGGTTCTCTCTTTGTCTTTCAGCTACAAATTAGATACTTTCTGCATCTGTAGAGATGATCAGATCTGGTAAGCACTTGAAATAACTTTTATGAAAGACACAGAATGTACTTTGAGGTTTCAATCTGTTTTCTGATAAAAGTACTAAATGGAATTATGGCATATAATTATCCTGAAGGCTATCACAGCAATATTAAATGACTGCTCTCACTAGTGCCAGTGGGCTACAACTAGAACGTGCCTTCCTCCTCTCACTTTTATGTGTGTGGTACAATACAGCCAGAGATACCTGACACAACTGTAAAATCAGACAAATACACAGTGGAGCACAGTCAGTATAAAGAACATAAGAAAAGTATTGCTTTTTAGTCATTTTTAAACCACCCTCCAGATGTTAAAACTGCCAAGAAACCTATAAGCAGGCACTGAAAATGGAGGGGCAAAGCAGCTACCCTGCATGGCAGGAGCGCTGCCTCAAAATTCAGAACTAATTGAAATTAATGTAGTTGAGTAAGAAATTTGACCACCGTAATTATCTGAAACTTCAAATCAAATTCCAAATCAATGTTGCATATAATTCCACAGGTTAATGACACTAAGAGATGTGAAGTGTTGCATTACTGGTCATACATCATATATAGCATTTTTCTTATACTGTGTTAATTATGTAGGATCAAAATCATACCCTGCAAGCTGCTTAAATACAGAAATTATTTAATCAAAGTGAAATTCACTGCTGATAGCTCAAAATTCAATTATTGCTTCCAGATGCCAATATTTGCCCAGTTTCCTTTACAGAAGGAATCCATGGATTACCAGCCAAGCCCCATCAGCTGCACAGACAGTGATAGTCATGCTCTGAGCAGCTACCAAGAGAGTTCACAGGAGGACCAGGTTTAGCAAAGGCTCCCTAGGGTTTCTCATTTATTTGCAGGACATTTGTTCAACCAAACTGGCACACACAGACCAGCAAAGCCTCCAGCTCTCTTCCCTCTGTGCAGCTGTGCAGCCTTTAAACTCCCTGCAAACAGAACCATTATTACATTTCTTCTCCTGACTTTTGCTTATCCTCCCTCAGGGCTACTCAGACCCTTTTCAAGTTTTGAGCCTGAGCAGACAGCTGAAAGAGGATCAGGGAGGCCTCTTCCACTGAAAAGCTGAGATCTTCTGACATTAAGCACTTCAGCCCAAAACACAGCTTCTCCCAACGGGGCTGGCTGGCAAACACTGCTCGGTGCAGCCAGCTCCAGGAAACAGCCAGTAGCTCATTTCCTCACTTAGCAGCCCCATTTCCAACTTCAGAGCAAATCTGTGTTGCTGGATACTGGGCAGCAGCTGGTGTGCAAGGAATAGAGGGTTGGTTTTTTTTTTTGGTTTTGTTTTTTTTTAATTTAAGAGTTAATATTTTCTAATTTTGTCTCTGAACTATAATAAGGCTGTGGAGACAATCTTTTTAGGTGTCCAATGCACCTTCTAAATCTCAAAAGCAGAAGTATTGTTTTGATGCAGATATGGAAGAGAAGGCCAACTTCAACAAAATTAACATTCCTCAATTAAAAATCAAAGCCCCAAAGATGTGACCATAAAGGCTCCTGCTGCCTGTATATAGACTGAAGAGACCAGACTGCACACAGATAATATGTAAAATATTACTGACAGGACTTGCCATTTACAGGCTTGAGTCCTGCTCACACAAAGAGATGGATTTCTCTACCAATTTTTGTAACAACACCCAGACCAGTTCTCTGTCTTAGTTTTATGTATGTCTAGAATTTGACAAATGGCACAGACCAGATTTATTTAATTCCATCCTCAAATATCCAGAATGCAGAGTTCTTTGCTTTCCCTTGGATGATCATTCTCCACATTTCAGATTCTAAGCAGAGATTCTCAACAGCTAGATCTGAGGCAATGTCTCACGACAAAACACTGGCACAGCCACTCTGAACATCCAAGCCTCTCCTACTGTTCAGTGTTCTCTTGTTTTCCTCTGCTTACATTCCAAATGGACGGCTTCACCTATTCCATACTCCCAGTAATACACAGCTGGCTAGCCACAAGCCATTAAAAAATCTGCTCCAATTAAATTTTAAGGCAGGTTTGTTGCCTTATCCCTGATTCCCCCAAGATCTCAGATATGTAAAAGTCAGCTACTGTTTGAGCTCTGTTTGTAATCAGTATTGTATTAGAAATACAAAGAGGCTGGAACAGTGTGAAGCCTTTTCTTTTACAAATAAACAAACACCCATACCTTTATGAGGTAGCGAGCCTTTCATTCACTAACCTCACTTGACCAGAATAATTGGCATAAAAATTACACATCTCTGTGTTTAGCTGCATTTGAATAAATGTGAGCAATGTCAGTGTTAATTAAGTGTAGATCAAGAGCTATCGTTCCACTATTCAAAATGTAAATGCCCTTCAAAAGAGCTGTAAATAAGCAGTTACTGCTTTACACTGCACAGAACTGTGACTGGGCAAACCTTGGGAAACACAGAGCCAATGTCAAAGAGCCTTTGACAAATCAGTTGGGCTGGAGATGGAAATAGATTTGTAGATTCAGATATGCTCATTTTTTCCTTATTAATAGTTCTTCCTTAGCAAATTAATTTCAGAGAGGCATCTAATGCAGCCCCCAAACCCTGTCTTGATTCTAGTTTTTCACTAGTGTTCAGATTTTCAAAATTGTTCATACCTATGTTCATGTATATACAACTGGAAAGGATTGGGAGCAAAATCCCTCAGTTCCAGCTTTAACATTTAAATGAAGCTAAACTTTCACAACTCATCAACTGCCATTGTGATAGCCAATGCCAGTTTTTAAGAGTTCAGAATATGATTTTTCTGAGGTTTTTTGGTTGGTTTTGTTTTGTTGGGGGGGTTTTTTTTTTTTTGTTTTTTTTTTTTTTTAAAGGAAGTCTGTTCTTAGCCCTGTATCCTGCTGAAGTGCTAGAAGCTTCCAAACAGACTGAAATGGCCTTGCTTTTTTGCTTTTGCAAGTTGTTAGACTAAAATCTACAGGGCTCTCTACACCCTTAAGCAGGGTAAAAGCTCTACCATCTAAGATAAAAGTAGAAAAGAGAGGAATGGGATATGAATGATATTTTCTAGCTCTTCCCCCAGTACAACTATGTAAATTCATCCCACGTTCGAGGGAGATACACAATGACTGAATCCCAGTGCAGAAACGATGTGCAGCAGCTCACAAGATGCTGTGCACTCTCTTCAATGCAAAGAAGGATAATATCCAGAGAGACAGACAAACCCCTGGATTTTAATGTCATTGTAACCGAATGAGAGAAGGAAATTACTCCAGGTTTGGAGTGAATACTGGTTTTTAATTAGAAACATAGCTGTTATAAAAATAATATTTAATATTTGAACATCAAATCTTCTCTTTTTATTCCTACATAAAATAGTTATAAATCTTAAACTGTGTTCAGCATCCTGCTGAGCATATGCAACTTTAAAAAATTTTTTAGTTTTACAGACTTCAAAGTGCTTCCCAGCTGCATCAGGTCTGTTCCCACTGAGATTTTGAGCTGAAGATTCCATGAGACTTATTTTGGTGTTTGCAATCAAATTGCATTTAAGGTACTTCAGCAGAAAATATTATGTAAATTACTGTAGCATTTAACTGAGTCATAGTAATTGTGCAGTCATTGCTATGGAATTATGCTGTGCATGATCAGAAAGTCTCTCTCTCCCACTCACCAAACAGCCAGACCCTGCTCCTTTTCCAGAGCTGGATATTTTTCAGCCACTGGGTGATGCTCTTGTTAGAGAAAACAGAACAGAACCATTAAAAGAAAACTCAATGATCATTTTATGACATGAATGTGTAGTTCCACTAGTCTCTATCTGACCAGCTTTCTCCTCTGTAAAACAGCTTTTTAAAAAACTTTACCCCAGGTTTAGCACAGAGGTTGTTCCACGGGTTTCTTTTAGTCTGGGCTGTGACAGATCTTCCTTGAGATGCTAAGAATGATAACAGGAAACCTGATTGTGCCCTAACACTTTCTTGCTTTCTTACATTGCAACGTGTAAAACTAGGCTAAAAATCTTTATCTTCATACTGAATTTACACGTATTAAAGGACTCAGCAATTTCTTCTATTTTTACCCCCCAAATTTGCTTGATCAGCATTTTCATAGATGATACAACTTTATTTAAAAAAAAAGTAAGTACTGCAAAGTAGTTTCTTATCTCCAGTTTCAATTTTTATGTAAATTCAATGAAAGTCTTATAATGTTATTCCAGCTTTTTCATTTTCTCATCACAAAATCTTCCCTGCTAGAATTCACTGTACATAGAAAGAATTGTTTCTTTGCTAAATCAGAAGACAAGGAATGTACAGAAAATTGACAGATTTAATAATTTGCAGAGAGCATAGGTAATGCAACATTTGGTTCTGGGATAAAACCACTGTATAATGAAAAAAGAAATAGATAAATGTCTCTTACTGTCTTCCTGATATGGCCAAATAAAATGAATTCTCTCTTTAGAAGAAGAATCTTCACACACATAAAGTACAGTATAAGCTTTTTTTCTCCCATATGCAATTATCAGCCAGCATTCATATCTCAAAAATCAAACCCCAAGCTTGTCATTGAGAGGAAAATCACCTATCCCAATAATAATTTCAGAGAAAGAATTTACCTCTCTTTAAAGAAATAAAAAACAAATATACTTTAATGGAGAAAAACATGTAAAACAAACCTAGGGCTCTGTCCTGGACCCAAACCACACTATTTCTGCTTTTTATGAACACAAATAATATTATACCTCTGTGGGATTTGTGAGACTTCTCCTGTTTATAGATAAAACAAAGTTCTGCCATTACAGATTTAAATTACTAGTCATGACAAATGTGACACCGAAATGGGGCTGCATCAGTACAAACATATATGTACATATATCTGCACAGGTCCCTGTCCTAACATGTACACCTATAAATAGGCAGATCAATGTATCATAAGAGACACATCAGATATATGAACTAAGAAAAAAATTTTAATTTCACAGCCTCTGCATTGGAAAGAAGTGTTCCTTGGGGCTCAGACTGCATCTTGGTATGTATGCATTTAGTGTGGAAAAACAAACCAAAAATACACTGTAGCACGAGGAAATTCTTATTAATATTTGGTTAATAGCACTCTGAATCCAGATTTTAATACAGTCATCTGTAGGCTATTCCATCTTCACTAAATCTACTCTTCATTTGAACAAAATGGAAGAACAAATTTGAACAGAATGGAAGAACAAATACTTGTTTCTAGACTGAGGTGACACTGCATGGCAGGACTTGGCAAGGGGACAGTTCCTGCCCAAACAACTACAGCCTAAACCAGCAGAGAAAAGGATACAACAAAACAAAACGAGTTAAAGTAAGTGGCCAAAAATCACCTTACAGTTTAGCAATCAAACTCTCTTTGCAATTTTTTATTTCAGTGGTTTTCTTCTACCTATTGCCCCGCCTTGCATTTTCCCAGGAGTTAAACACCCAGGTATTTTTTGCCAATTATGTAGATATACCCACACTGTAATATTCTAGGATAACAGAGTTGGAAATACAGCAGTTTTTCCACTGCCACTCAATGTAAAACCATACTGTGGTTTGTTTGCTCCAGAAGAGTTTGTGCATGTCACCAGGGAAAGCCTGAGTTTGGGGTTCAGGAGTAGAAGATGTCACATTGCAGCCAGCCAAGCATGAGGCGTAAGTAGAAATAACAGTAGCAGGAGCAGTGAATGAGGACACAGTGCAATTCATTGTGCATGGAAACCACATCCAGTGTCCTTGTTGTTCCATGGAAGCAAAGGGAGGACCCGGGACACAAATCCAGGACAGGCAAGGAGTTTTCAGATACACTGCTTCCAGATTTTTGCCTCATTTCAAGCTGCTAAAATGAATTAACATTTGGTAACGCCCGAGCAGCTCTTTGATATACAACAGAAGTAAAACATGTCTCTCTAATTCACTTTTGATTGATGTTGCTGAGCCTATGGGAATAGGAACCATACAGCTGTGGTTGCAGACAGCTTTATTACTTTATTTATCCCTGTTCATTATGTGGAAGTGACAGAGAGAAAACGGGAAAGAGCTGTTTGGGATTCCTTTAAGTGTTTCCTTTCCTAACCCCCAAGTCCCCCCTGCAAAGGACTCCTCAGAGGGGTCTGTCCTGATCTCATCTCCATACAGTAATAAACTGTTTAAGAGCATGGCAATAAAATAAATGAGCATGTCAAAGCTCTGTTGGGAAAAAGCCCTGCTCTTCTTCTGGCTGCTTCACCAAATACAGAACAATGTGGAGTTTGAGATTTAATCCCATCACCTCCTTGGGGCTTTTGTTTGTTTGCTTTAAAAATCCCAGAACTCCAGAAGAATGGCCTCCTTTACACCTCCTGTACTCTACCCCCAAGTCCCTGGGCCCATCTTATTTGAAGGAAGTTCATTCTACACTGAATCTTTGAAAGAACCATTTGCTGCTTCCAGAATCCATTATGTAAAATAACAAAAGGTCACAAAAAGTTGAAAGCCAGAGCTTTTGTCACGACTGGCCCCACGTATTTTACAGACTTCATTAGTGCCCACAGTCACATTGGTCAGTATTTCCCAGTCACCAGTTACTGTCACCTGAGCTTTGTGAGCTGCATTGAAATACATGGTCTGGTTTGACTTTTGGGATTTTTGTTGTTGCTGCTTTTGAGTGCAAGAACACGATGAGAAAAAATGAAGCAAGAATGAGCTGATTCAGTAGCTAATTGTGGGCTATTCAAAGGCTCAATAACAAATAAGAAAGCCTAGAAACATCACTGGAAGTGATCTGTATCTGCTGATGTCAACTTGTAATTCAGGATTTTCACCCCACCTCTTCACATTTTCTAACATTTGCCTATGATGAGCACAAAACACAAAAAAAGCATGGAAGAGCACAGGCAGCAGAGACACAGAAGATTTTTTTGAACAGTGATACCATTCATAGATAAGTGTGAAGTAATTTTTTCCAAATCTAGGTGGCTCCGATTATCAAATTAAATGTTACAAGCTATTATAAAGCCTTCCTAAACAGTAATCTAACAAATCAGTATTTGTACATCTAAGATCCATAAATCCTACCATTTCAGAATTTTCTTTACTCTGCTCTTTTGTGAAAATTAGAAGAACCAGGAAACATTTAGAGCATTAAGCATTCAATTTGTATCCCTTAAATGTAGTATTAGTTCTTCAGCCGTGCTGTGTCAGTAACAGTCCATGAAACATAAAAAGATGGTTTCCTTGTGCTTCACTGGTGAAAAAAAAGGTCAGGCAAAGAGGAAGAAAGGTGTTTTACACTTCTTTCTTGCAGAGTAGAGAAGCACACAAAGAGAACACAATCTCATGATTATTTCTCATCGGTTCAAGCCTTGGAAGGTGCAGACTGTCAGCAGCTGAGCTTTGTTTAAGCAGCTGGTAGCTCTACAAATGCCTTATTTGGGGTGGTGAGGGTGTGGAATGAGAATCTTTGTGCCCTGGACATTAACACCAGATGAATTATTATGACTATGTTGTGTCAGTGAAAACGGTGCATTCCAAATGCATTAGTGCTGCCATGGATAACTCAAAATGTCCAGTTGACCCCAACACTGTTCATTTCAGATGGGAAGGGCCAACACTTCTGCACTCTAGAATGCTGTTTTTAATTCCAGTTAAATCATATACTCAGACTTACCTGTTATAATGATTTCTTCCTTTTAAACTACTTTGACCTCCACAAAGTCTGTGCACATCTCAGGAAGCTGACTAGCTGGAGGCAGCAGTAAGAGCATCGTTTGGAAAATGTAAAAAGGCAAGCAATTTAAAGAACATGTTTCACCTAATCTCCCATTCTCTATTGAAAAGATCCAATAAGTTACCAATAAGCCTGAGATTAGTTTCAAGTGAAGTGTCCCACATCATTGTTGCCAGTGGAATTGCTTGGATACTTTTCTTTATCACACACAGAAAATTCAAATCCCTCCAGACCTTCCTCACAGTCATCCTGAACCATCGAAAAATCATTTACCCAACACATAGCTCATTACGCTATTGGAGATAACTTAAAAATCTCTTTTTAAAATTCTACATAATGTTGAAAACATCACATTAAAACAGTACTGGAGAATTCTATTTCAAACACCAATTTGCTTTGATGGTAGGAATAGTTAAGCTAAATTGTGAGCTTTCCACTGTATTCCCAGACCTCCTGTCCTTACTTCATTTGCTAGGCCATGTTGCAGTGAAATCTGTGTGTGTGACTATTTGGAAGGTAAAGCTCTGCTTAGTGCTAGGATTTATAGCAGAATCCAGTTTAGGGTAAATCAGACTACACAGTGCCTCATTTTTAAAGCAGCCATGCAAAGTAATGAGACATCACAATCCATTCCACACCCTGAGACAGGCAAAGAGTGAACAGAGAATCACAGAATCATTAAGGTTGGAAGACACCTCCAAGGTCACTGAGCCCAGCTGTTAACCCAGCACCACCGTGTTCACCACTAAATCAAACCCCCACATGCCACATCCACACATCTTTTGGACATTTCCAAGGGTAGGGATTCAGCCACTTCCCTGGGCAGCCTGCTCCATTCTACAAACAAGGAGAAAGGTGCTATGTGATATGTTCAAAGTATCAGGCACAAATATGTTCCAAGATAAATAAATATTTGAATTTTTGTATTTCTATTTTTTCCTCATGTTCCTTTATAGCTTAGAAATATAGTATCACTGAAAAAATATTGAAAACACTTTATTGAGCATGTTTGTCTAAATTCCTGCTGGATTAAACATCACAATAGGCTAAGTATTCTAGTAAAGGAGTAAACCATGATTTTCCAGGATTATTTATGTAGACTGTACCAGCCCAGTACAAGGAAATTCACACACAGAGTGACAATACAATTAATGAACCCCCTAAAAGCCCTCTACAAGTGCAGATGGACTAACCTGCAGCTATAGAAATTTCTGATACCTGCAACAGCCAGCTGAAATCACTATCTACCACTCAACACCTGCATCCTTCAGAAGCTGGAATGCTAGGTGGTACCAGAATCCAGGCTCTGTAGAACAAAAAAAGGTGGTCTAGCTCTTTCTTTGATGCAGGTCCCAAATTAGACTCATAAAAGCAACTACCTGATAGAAATAGTTTCCTAAAATATATCATAAATACACACTGGCTTTAATTTGCATGAGGCTGCCATTTACATACTTCATACAGTGCTTGAACAGCTTTCTTTATTCTACAGGGAGCACAAACCCAAGAGGTAAAAACAACACAGCCCACAATAGAGCCATTCACTGGTAACATTCCTGAAATACATCAGAGAAATGACAAAAACAGAAGTCCAGATTTTGCCTTGGAGTGTGTGCACAAACTTCCTACTAAGCCATTAAAAGTTAGATGCAAGCAAGCAGAAACAACTAAGAGAAATTATAATTAAGAATTCATATTCCATTTTATATCACTGAAGCATTGTGTTAATTGGCAGAATCCCAGAGCTCCCACCCAGGGAACACCAATCACTCTGTCTCTGGTGCAGTGTCCTCTCATTCAGAGTCATTGCATAATAGGATAGAACAAATTAAAAAACACAAAACAACAACACTATTTCAACCTGCCTTTGCACATGTCCACAGGCATTCTGGAGAGAAGGGAAAAATCTGGGACTGAGTTCCTTGTATTTAGATATATTGTATTATCAGGGGGAACCCTCTGTGGCTCTAAAAATAGAGAGCCTGGAGTAGACTGTACCCGTTTCATCTCCACCACCTTATCTGCAAGCTCCTCTGCCAGAAATTTCTGTCTTCCCCCTCTCCCCTTGTCTTGGCCCTCAGCAAGGAGCCCTACAGCCCCAGTGCAGCAACACAAAAATACAAGGTACAGAAAATCAGTGGTCTGTGCCCTGAAAACTGTACAGCCTTTTCAGGTCACAGAAAAGGGCTGGGCAATTGAAATCATGTAAAGAGCTGATCAGATAAAGAACATGGAGAGCATGGTGGGGAAAGGATTCCAGACACATACATAATTTAAAACACGGCCCTTTGCCATTAGTTTTCACTTCTAAATGTTGTGGGGGGTAGGTGGGGGAGAAATGAGGGACAAGACACAAGGTACTACTTGTGTGAACCTGAAAGCTGTAAAGGACAAAACTGAATCCAAGTTTGCTAAACAAAGGCCTGATGGGATTTTCTGGTTATTTGCAGAAAAACCTGACACATCTGCATGTGTGTATTTCAACACGTTGTCTGGCAAATAACTATTTCTTCAGTTCTGTGTTTAAAAAGAAGAATGACAGATGTACTCTGAAAATAAGATCTGGTCCCCACATGAAGAAAAAGGAGGGAAAGGATGAATCATAATCATGAAATAGGATCCTACAGTGACAGTCAAAGAGTTTTTAGCTGTGTTCTTGAAAAGGAGAGGCATGAAAGCAGTGAAACCATTAACAATTACTTCTACATACCCACTGCAAAGCCAGGATAAATGAAAAGTTAACAGGGAGGCACACATAACTTGATTTAAAATGCAGTTCCAGGAAATAGACTTTTGTAAAAAAAATAGCTTTTTAGAAATACTGAAGATAATAGGAGCTGTAGGTAGATTCACAATATTATGTTCAATCACATTTCTGAAAAGTTTAAGATGAATTATAAAAAGTTATCTTAAACACCAAAGACCTTTCAAAGCAAAAAGAAGGAAAAAGTTAATTTTCAGGGAACTTCTCAAAGTAGATCACTGACAATGAATGAGAGTATTAACAACTGAAGAATTTGCTCATGATGTGGATTTTTCCATTTTTCATTAGAATTATTAAAAAGTTATTGATAAATTAATTTCTTTAGTGTCATTCCCAACTGCTATATTTCAAAATTGCCTCTCTTGCAGGACACCACTTCGCAATAAAATTGAATATTCAACAGTATGCTGTACATAAGGAGGACTGGACTTCACCATCTAGATCTCAAAAAACAATGGAAATATCCCATAATTTACATTTAACACCCTCCAGTCAGTCACTTCTGGAAAATACATAACAAGCTTTACTGATTGTATCAATAAAAACATTCCCAGCTTTCAATCATGCAAAACTGACATCTCTGAGTTTTGTGTAGGAATAAAGGTAGCAAGGTCAGAATTGGAAATACATTTTACTTATGGAAATAATATGTTCTTCTCTAAAGCACCAGAGAGATCTAAAATTCAAAAGGACCAATACAGGGTTCTTTTTCCTGATGCACTTAAAAGCAGCAAGGAAATTGCATAAAGTTTCTTATTTTTTAATGAAATGTTTGACATAAAACATCAACTCAGCAAGTAAGAGATCTCAACTGGAATTTCATTTCATCCCTTGTATTTTTGCCTACATTGCTCTTCCTTCCACATGTTTCTTTTTTTTTCATTCCATCTCCTAGTGTTCTGTGGCATCTACTGTTTATTCTCTATACTCTCCACCCATTCCTCATGTTATTCTCCTTCACCTTGTTTCAGTTTATCTTTCTCCCCAGAACAGGTACACCTCTTGTGTGGTACCCAGTGTGGCAACATTACTGCTGATCACAACAGAAATTATGTTTTGACCCAAATATATGATGCACATTTCTCTTGTGGCACATAGAGAAAAAATGTAGTGCATATGTCTTAGTACAGGCAGTCAAAAAACAAAAAATCTATATAGTTCCTTTACAGTACAAAGGAGAATGTTTTCTACATTTTAAGCAATGTAAGTTGAGGATAATTTAATCCCTTTTAGACTTTAAGAACTTAGATTTCTAAAACTCCAACGTATATTTATGCATCTTTTGAAGAGGAGGATTTTACTGCAAAGCATCTGGGTTTGACTATTAGACATATTTAAAACTAGAATTGTGTGAATGAATCTTTTATCTCAGACATTTTTACTATTTCTTGAGATTTCTCCCTTTGACAGCTACACACTTTGCCCTTATGAAAAATAGTGCATCAGAAAAAAGTTGAGAGCTCTTGCTCTCAAGCACTGTTTCACATGTACATTTATTTCAATTTTACATATCCTTAGAAATGAATATTGTTAGAAGCTTTGATCTTTTGCTTTCCTTCATGATGGGACTGATCATGTCCTTGTCCAAAAGAGGGGGCCTGGAATTAGTTGATCTTTAAAAGCCTTCTCCAACTACCCTACGATTAAGTAAACCAAACAAGAATACTTGATTTAATATGACATGGCAGGACATCTAATATTTTTTCAGGTGCAAAACTAACATTCAGTGTGGTAATAGAAATCCTAAGTAGATGCAAAGATAAATAAGATGCTAAGGAAGTATCTTACTGTTTTACTTATCTAAGTACATTTCAATAGCTGATGAAATCCTGCTTCCTGGTGAATTCCTCTTGCAGCTGTTCTCAAGCTGGACAACAGAATAACAGATGAACACACAAAATGCTGAAGTCTCAAAAGCTGTGATTTTCCCATGGGTGTAGTTCAGGTCAAATAAAAACTCTGAGTGTGCATTAATTACTTTGCAATAAAGCAAATACCAGTCAGAGAAAACTGTACATTTCAAAAGCAAGAAAAAATGCAAAACTAGCAAATACTTCATCAGCCACTGGCAATACTTTTAATGTAGCCAAAAATGGAAATTTATGGAACATCTATTGCACTTGATTTTACCTTATAGACTACACAATTTCCATCAATTTAGACTGCAGATAAATTCTGAGGATGAGGTTTTTCAAAATGTGATGTGCCATTTTAAGAACCAACCATAAATAACACCTATTTGAATAAAACGCTGCAATTACATGAAAATATTCTGCCAGTTTTCCAATCACTATAATTTTAAATGCAAAGAACAAGTTAGAATTAAAAAAAAAAAAACAAAAACAAAAACAAAAAAAAACCAAAACAAACAAACACAAAAACCCACCAAAAACCCCCCAAAACAAACAAAAAAACCAAACAAACAAACAAAACAAAACCAACAAAAAAAAGCCTTCACCCAATTCATGCTTCTGTTCATGCTCAGGGAAAAAGAGCTCCCTGAAAGTCAAGTCAATCAGCACATATAATCAGAACATATCACATATAAATATGACATACTAAAATAAGTAATATTAAATAGATATTTATATCACCTATAAATCAGAACAAAATTGAAAGCAAATAGTGAAATTTTATATGGCAGTTGAAGACATACACTCCACTTTGTAATAGTGGACTGTTTCAGATCCAAGGCATGGAAGTAGGAGAAGGTCAAACTGCCAATAGGTCCAGCATGTATGGGCTGACAACAAAACTGTAAATATTTATGAATTCACAAGAAAATTAATTATTTGGAAGACAGCAGAAGGACCCAGGCTATTGGGTCCTGTGGCTGTTCAAGCCCACTACAGTGAGAGCAGATCAGAGGAAGGGAACAGAATGCAGCACTTTGACCCAGCTGCTGCACCAGCCAGAAGTGGAGTTTGCAGTTTAGGCAGTCCTAAGCCCCAGCTCAGCAAGGCTCCTGTAAAACTCAAGACCAGCATTTCCTTACACATGGCTGCATAGTTCCAGTCTACATCAGGAAAGCACAAAGGTGAGACAGAGCAACCAGCATCTGCCTTTAAATATCACATACACTTGGATTAGCATAACTCACCATGGTTAGGTCTGCAGCCAAACTGGAATCAGCTGATAGCCAAAGTCTAGCCTTAACTCTAGTCTGGCCTAGGAAAAAATTCCCCTGGAGTCTTAATAATATTCAGGCCTGTTAATACTGAATGCTTTATAGTATAATGATTGTCTTCATGGGAAAACAGCTATTGCAGAACCAGACTAAATTAGATAAAAGATTTAAGTCCAAAAATAGGTTACCTACAAAGTGTTTGCTCTTCCAATTAGCAACCCCCCTCCCACACACACTGATTTCTTAGCAGTTTGCTGTAGGCTGGAATAGGACATGCTTGATTCATTATCATGGGACTTTAAAATTAGGTTTATATTCAATAACCCTTAAAAGAGTAAGAGAGTAAAAGAGTAAGAGAGAAGGAAACAGAGTCTTAACAGACTAACTAACCAGGAATACACATCCTTTATTCTGGCATAAGAAATCACATCTACAATTTATCATAAAAAAATTCATTAAGAATACCCCACAGCTAGAAAAATCTCAAGCTGGTGCTAGCTTTTGATTACAGAGGAATAGAGCAACTGTTCGTAGAAGGAAAACAATACTTTGCTATTCTGTTCTTTTTCATTTTGCCAATAATAGAGCTGCATTTTCACCTCCAAATTGGTAAATTTCAAAACCAACAAGCAGGTCAGTAATTACCTTTTTTTAATCTTTGTTTTTTACTTAACACAGACACCTACTGAGATTCTGCCCAATCTCCTCAAACTCTCCTTTGTCCTTGTTCCAATGTACTTGATCCATTCCAATGTCACATTTTCATCTCCAAAGTACACAGAGAACACTTTAAATTGGGTCTTTGAGGAAACCAACCAAGGTGTCTATACTTGTTTTTTTCTTGCCTTTCGTTCCTAAAACCATAGGAATTGTCTTAAGAGGAAAACCAAAAGCATGTATCTTAGCTTCCCAAATCAGCCACTTGCCTCAATTTAATTATTTTCATTTCTTTACTTCTCAGTATTGTGAAGTCTGATTTTCCCGAATCCAAGAATTAGCAATGGCTGGAGGTTTGGCAGGGTGCACTCAAGAGAAAAGCACTTCCAGATGCTAATAAAGACCATAGCTGGGTTGTCCACAGATGTTCTTGCTATAAATTCCCACCTTTTTCCAGAGAACTCAGCTCTTCAAGTGAGTGCTGCACTGTTCTCCATATTCACAGACCCTGTCAGGCTTGCTGTGTGTCACATCCCCTGCTTCTCCTGTTAGCTTCACCCCTTGTTTTCACAAATCTCTACCTTCTCCCATCCACACTGGCTGAGCCAGGATATTTTTGGAGATAGCTATCTTCACTGTTATTAGATTCTTTTCTGTGTGCAGATCCCTACATATTTACTGGCAGAAAGCTTGGTCCTAGCAAGTGAAATGAAGACTGAGAGGAATATGTTTTGTCACATTTTGAAACAGAGCACGAACACCCCTTCTGTGGTCTCTAAAGACACACTGAAATCTCCTAGTTCTTCAAGAATAGGAGCAGTAAAAAGTGCTCCTGGCTTGGTCAGCAGTTTGCTGGCTTACTTTTTTAACCTTTTTCTCCTTTGGTTTCTTCCTTACAAAATGCAGAGGCAGTACTGCACTCACAGCTGTCATGGCTATTATAAAAATGAAGTTTAAAATGCTCTGTGCCTTTTAGATTAAAGGTGCTAATGAGATGAGAAGTGCAATCATCATCTCAGGCCCGGCCTGTTGCACTTAAGCTGCTCATCCTTTGCTTTGATTACACAAAGCTTTATCAATGAAGTTTCTCTCTGGCTGTAGCAGCAGTAAGAGAGCAGTGGCACATGCAGAGAAGCACATTGCACATCAAGTGTCTGATTTTTAAAATGCATGTCTAATTTTCACAGTCCAAAGCCCTCCCATGAACTACTATTCAGCTGCCTGAATAATGCATACAAATGAGAGAGGACTGCAAGCCTAACAATTTTAAAATCAGGTGTTATATGCAGAACATATCAAAACTTTCCCATCTTAGATTGTGTAGCTGTCAAACCACAGCTTTAGTTACTCTCAATATAACAATATGAATGAACTCAGCTGAAAATCTGAAACTGTCTGGAAATTTTTCTTTAATCATCAAATGATCAATGAGAACAGGCTGCTAGTCTTGACTTGATTGTTCTCTCTCTGCGTGTCACATTCTTGCCATGACTGAATTCCAGGACACGTTCTCTGGCATGCAGCTCCTTCTTGTCTGCATTCCATTTCAACCCACTCACAGCCAGATTATTTTAGGTGATTATCATAGAATGGTTTGGGTTGGAAAGAACCTTAGAGGTCATCTAATTCCAATCTCCCTGCCAGGAGCAGGATACTTTAAACAATTTATCCCAAAACTCCAGTGCTGATCACTTATTGGGGCTGTAATATTCAATTTCTTATTCTGTTAATAATAATTCCTAGTCATGAAGGGATGTAGCCTATGCTGTCCCATGGGTTCTCTGCCTTTGTTTTCCCATATCTCTCATTCCTTCTTTGGAACTCTGGAAAACCATGGTACAAAATTTTCCTTACTATGGGTACATGGGAGAAACACTTTCTATTACTAGGTCTGACCTGACTTTTTGGGACACTTGCAGTCATTTATTTTATATGTACTTCAATTTATTCACATAAAATACAAACAAAAGAATGTAATATGCTTAAATATTTATGCATATCAGAATCTGTTACTGCTCTTGTAATTTCTATCTGTAAATCTCTAAAAAGACAATTTATTAGATCAAAACTTTTTTTATACTAAACTTTATTTTCCTTACTGGTTTTACCTTAAAATACATAAAATATAAGGACAGTTACTGATCCAATATCAGTGTGGCATCTTTTTTTCTCTACAGATATAAAGGACCACCAACTGAGACAGTTTCCTAAAACAAGATATAGAACCCAAATGGAAGTGGCACATAATTATGATGGTTGTATGACTTTCTGTGAATTGCCTTGAAAACCTCTCTATGATGCTTTCACAAACTGATCTCATGCTTGTCAGTGACAGCCAAAATGTGAGTCTTTAATCAGTGTAGTCAGTGAGAGAAATGAACTCATACTCTGTGACAGATTATCAGTAGACTTGCAAATAAAAGATTAATGAAAAAATGTAAAAATAGAATAAGCAGTTGCCAAAACTGCAAAGGAATAAGGAGATGATCTTAAGTGGCCAACCCCAAAACCTTAGTATAGAAGGTAAAAATATTGGGATCCCATGTCTTAACATTAACCAGTGATGGTCTTCCAATCTTCATTAATGGTCATTAATCTACAGACATTAACACCAACCTGTACAACCTACAGAGATGAATTTGCATCATCCACAGAAAAGCCATAACAAAGGTAAAGAGTCACATTCATGTGCAAGAAGAACTTCCATGATTACAATTCCAGAAGTGCCCTCTAAGTGCAGGTAACATACTTCTCACAGTCAATACATAATTGCTTAAGATTATCAATGCTAACTAAGAATCAGCACTTCTGGATTTACTTGAGTTAAACAGTGGCTGTTCACTGCAACATTCAGAACACGTTTGGTGGGGCTTGAGCTTTGTTTGGCTTTTTTAAATAGAAAGCATACAAAGCTTCTCCCTAACTGTTCTACCATGCAAAGCCTGCATTTCCCACAGGCAGAGTATGCTTTAGCATTTCATTAGATGGACAACACTGAACTTATTTAAAAATAGGCAAGCAGTGTCATAGCTCATTTGCTCTGATGCAATTGCGAGGAGATAGAGCCCTTATGCCCAACCACAGGGAACATTTGGCATAAAAACACACAGCAGGAGCAATGGTTTTTATAAAATTAAGCACAATGGTTTGGCAGGTGGGGGTTTTCATGCTGCAGGCAAATGGCAACCTACACCCCTTTTGTTTCTTGCATTGAAGCTTTGGCTGAAATTCAGCAGATGTGGCACTTAGTGAGTGCTAGGAGTTTTCATGGAGACAGTCATGCAATACATGCTTGCTTTTGACTAGCAAAAACATCCTACATGAGATGGTATAAACTTTAACCAGCCCCAGCAGTGCTGGGAATTGTGCTGAATTATTCCAAGTGCCTCAATAAATCTGTAGGGAAGCAATACCCACATAGACCCAGAAAACAGTAGCAGAGTAACAAGGGGAACATTTGAATTTGACAGGGTTTTAAGTCACATCTGTACTGACATGTATAGCATTTTTCCCTCCTGTTTTTCATACATTGTTTTCATTATCATATTATGCTATGCAGAACTGACACCATCATGCAACCAAATCATGTATCTGAAGGGTCCTTGCCCCCTAAAAGTTTCACATGTACAATAACAGATTGCACACAAGTGAAAGTCCCCAGTATGAAACATTTCAGCAAACCAGGTGTGATGAGAACCTTTCCTTGACTGCCACCACAGCAGGTCACCTTGAAGTATCTCAACTTCTTTGAACCTTTAATTCTGGACCATGAGCAGAATCACTTCCTAAAACACCTCAGGAAATCTCTCTCTAGAGCAGTATCTAGGATTTTTTTTGTTAGCTTGAAAGGTAATTAAACATGTGGAAAACCCTGATTTAAATCATATTCAATATATATTAGACATTTGCTGTGATATATATGTGACACTTGCACATGATATGAATGCTGGTCTGCAATTTCTGCTGTTATTGAAATATCAAAAAGCATTTTGTTACCTAGAAACACACTAACCAACCTGTAATTTGCTGCATTACTTATCTGAATGCTTATCTCTTTTTTTTCATGTTTCATGTTCATTGGGGCAATCACATCTCTAAACAGTCTATGAAAATATGCACATATAATGAACGATTATATATGTAAGTATATATAAAATAAGCACATATAGGATCCAGGTAAACTAATAACACCTTTTTCACTGTGTAATGGTGCAGAAATATGTCACAATAAACTATCATCAAACTCCTTAGTGCAGCTGGTTTTCAGCCTCATGAAATACCTTTGCACTGCCTCAGACATTTGTTTTTTAAACAGATCAATGTATGGGTTAGCTCCTTGGTTCTGAAATGAGCATAAAGTGTTTGTTCAGAGAGGAAAAACAGTCAGTGGGGAATGTTCAGAGAGGAAGTATTACAAGAGCTTAGTAAACAGATATAAAAGTACAGCTTGAGGTAACACTTTAGACAGCCACAGCAATAATAATGCTCTAAAAGGAAGCAAAACAAGATTTAGAGATTCTGTGAATATAGATTTTAGAGCAAAGAAAATACAGACAAAAATGGAAGGAAGGCTTATGAAATGCAGAAATGCTGGGAACCCCAGAGGTCATACATTATAAGAGCAATGAGAACTGTGTGAATGGCAGGAGGAAATGAGAGTGAGCAGTGATGACAGCTGTGAGTCAGTAATGCCTTCAGCCACCAGGGTAATGCAGGCACATGCAGGGAAGGCATTTTTAATCAATAGCTCTGAGATCTTGGAAACAGCTATCTGATCCTAGGCCAGCAAAAGGGAAATGGTAACAAGGTTCTCAAAATAAAGAGGTGTGTTATTCAGTCAAATATCTAAAACACACACTTTCTAAAACACGGGTTCTCTTTACTCCCCTGTAGTGCCCAAGAATTTTCTCGCCTTCAAAAAATTTATGGATGAAACCTTGATAGCTCATACAAAGCATTGGGAAAATTTGTATTGATTAATAGTCACCAAGAACTAAAGAGTATATGCTTTTATTCCACTCTTTACACATGTGCAAAGATGTATCCCTAGCTTCTGCAACTCCAAATCACTTCAGCTGTTCTCTGAAAGTCAGTAAATTCATGTTGGGACATTAAAACCACCAAGACTGCAGTCTTCATAATTCTCTTAACAAAATATTGCTGGTGGATTATTTCTCAGCCCTGTCTTGTTAAGCAAGACTGGAGAGTATTTTATCAAAACCACACTTGTGTATTCATTGTCTTCTCTTGTTCTTTCAAAGCTTGTTTTGTACCTAATCTCCATTTAGATATCCCTGTACACATATGGCTTTTATAAATCATAGAAATCTGAGACAGCACCAAGATCTTCCTCTGCCTAAATGATCCAGTAAGTGGGGGCAAAAAAACCCCCACACCCTAAAGATTTACCAAAGGACAAATAGATAAACCAAAACTTTGAAGTGATAGCATGTTTTTATAACTGTAAGTGGTTTACTTCAATTTTTTCATTATTGGTAAAGAGAAGTTATCAAATAAAACACAATTATCTCAGGAGTGAAGTAAATAAATCCAACATCTTCCCCTGGACATTTCAAATCAGTACAAATCTATTTTCTTAGAATCTTTCAGGTCAGAGAGGACCTTAGTGTGGGATCTAAGTCCAACATTCTTCTTGAAACAGAAGCATTGAATTCTGACTAGGTTGCTTAGATCTGTGTGTAAACGGGTCAGAAAAATTCCCAAGACAGAGATTCCACAACCTTTCAGGGCAACGTGTTCCCACCTCCCCCCAGTCTCCAGCCTTCCCAATATTTACAGCCTGGCAAATCTAACAGAGAAAAGCCTTGCAATGACATCTGCCAGCTCTCTCAGCTCTTTCAAACACATCCCTTTTGGTTCTAGAGACACATGTAGCTCAAGGTTTTTCAAGAAATCCCTGCTGAGTCCCTGAAATGTAACCACATTTGTCAGGAAAAAGTAGTCCTGGGTGATACAGTGACCCTATGGAGCAAAGAATCATATTAAAAATTAATTTTCTCTGACTAAAATATAAAAACCCTTTTGAGCAGAGGGAAAAACCTTTTAGCCCCTTTGTAGCTAACAAAACAGCATCTCATCAGCAGGTTGTCAAAACAAAGGACATGAGCTATTTCAGCAAGGCAGAAACTTATACATCTATCTGTAAATTCCAGACTACATGCATTTGTACAGCATCTTTAGGCTGATATTTCTAACACTAACTGTTGATTTTAAAGATCAAGTTTGTTCTTATTAAACACTATTATTCGGAGGTAGTGCTTAAAGCCCACAATTGCAGATGAAACATCTTCTTTAACTGTAGCTGAAGCAAGAGTAAAGAAAGGATAGCTCTAAGAATTGTACTAAGTTCAGTATTTAATAAAACATGAAATAACAGAAAGTAGTTACTGAGGAGAACTGATAATGATGATGATGATCCACATAAGTTATGGCAGGTTTATATCAACATAATTGCAGACAAATGCAATATCAAATGAGAGTCAATTGATGTCAGTATCCCTTCAAATGTTGTCAGGCTAATAAAGCTGGATGCATTCTCAGTTTCCAAAGTGTTTAAAATATCCCATATATTCTGGCATTTCTTTTGTGCAGCAGGATCTTCTATTTTGTCTACTGAAAGAATAAAACCAGTATCCATACCCACTCACTTGGATACATTCATTTCAGAGAGCCACTGGCCATGAAAAGCTTCATTTATCTTTTTACAAAAACAAAGATAGGGTTAAGCAGAGAAAATTTAAGGTTTGCACCTCTGATTTNTATTATTTTGCCTGTCCTGGTCTGTCTTGTTATTGTAACCTCTCCAACCTACTGCAAAATGAAGACTTTCACAAAAGCCATGCTAGAGGTACAGCTGACACCAGACTCCAGGATGGAGAGCTGAAGAAAACTCCCCAGAGCACATCTGACACTGAATCACTTTTCTTCAGTAAAACCCCCCAGAAAGGAAATTCTAAGGGGTGCAAGCAGGAGATGGAATGCATAAGTCTAAATTTTGATGACAAGGCTGAGACTTTTCCTCATACAGTTTTAGTACAAAGTTTCAGTTTAGGTAGAACCCAGGACAGAGGTTATTGATCTTGTTATTAGTACATATCACTAAAGCCCCCTACACAGGCTGAGGTGCTTCCATGTGTTACATTTTTAATGCAGTTAGTTTTACCATAAACTATATCTGGCAGTAGGCAGGCAACCTCTTTTTGTGGCAGTCATGGCCTATTTTGTTTTGTTGATCTAAAAATAGTTGAAACTATTTATTATCCTTTTCAGACAATAAATTGCATCCACATATTACGTGTACAAATTCACTTTTCTGAAGGCAGTGTGAAGTCAATGTCAACAGCAAGAGATTCTGACTGAATTTCTACAGCAGCCAATACTTCATATCTGCTGCAATAGAAAAATAACCCATCCAGAACCACAAGTTGCTATTTATCTTACAGCTATAACTTAAAATAGTGTCTTTAAATTAAAGCTGACGCACAAGCAAAAAACCTGCAGAGAAACAAACAAAACATGAACACTGGGAGTGAGGCATCAACAGCACCATCAAGACCTGATGGAATAAAGATGTCTGTAGATCTGCTGGCAAAGTGAAAAGTACTGTGAAAATATTATCAAACCACATACCTCAGAGAGGTAATATATCTTTGACTTTTGCTCTTAACTGCTTCCTTAGGAAAAAAAAAATCTAAAAAATGTAAATACCGTGCAGGACAAATATTAGATTTTATTTTTTTCAAGTTATAACTGCCTCCAGAACCAGTAATTGACATGTGGCCCACAGTATCAAATGCTGTAAAAGCACACTGCAAGATGTACCCCCTTTATGAATTTGCTTACTAGTCCTCATGGAAAACAGAGATATAAAAAGGGAGAGAAAAAAGAAAAGGCTGTAACAGCCAAAGGGGTAGAAGGTCTCCTATTGCCGTGTTAGTGCTGCAGGTCACTGCTCACTTACTATGCTGATGTGCTTCCTGTTTTCAATGGAGCTCTGACTGAGGATGCTGAAATGGAAAGAAAACACAACACAGTGATCTGCTGGATAAAAAAACTCGACCACGAACAAAGAATTAAACCATCTGCTAAACTGCCACTTGAGATGCTGTTGTGATTTTCCCACTCTTCCCTTTCCAATGTGTTCTGAGGTGATTGCATGGTTTGCAGTACTTCCAGGGAACACTGAAAGCTCCTGCCCAGGCTCTGACCACAATAAAAACTCCTCTCACACAAACAGGGGCAGGTTGCAAAGTCAGTGATAAACTCCAGCGGGGTACAGGGGCATTTGTGTAAAAGAATAAAAGACTGTGCAAATAAGACAAAACTGAGGGATACAAAAACCATTAGGCTTTGAAAATCTTTCTCTTTTGGTACCCAAAAATAACATTTAAACAGCTAACTTTTTATTTAACAGCCATTCACTTTTTTCTCTTTCTCCTCACATTTCTATCCTTTCAGCAAGTCCATCATCTCAGTATGTGTAAGTGTCCTCAGGAGAGATTTTCAGTGGGAAAGGCCAAGCAATTACACATGAAAGGGAAAAGATCTCGGTGTATTACAAGTACAAACAAAGAAGAATAGCACTTTCAAGTGATGAAGCTAAACCAAATAAATTCCTGGGGGTTACCACATTCACTGACATGCACATTAACTTATCTCTAACTTCACTTTGGTTTTTTCAGGAGACTCCTAGAGGCTGACCTACAAGACACAAGATTGGAAAAATTAAGCTGCCTTGGACCCTTAAGAAATCAAACATCAGTAACTGAGGTAAAGAATGAATCTCTAGATAGCAAGCACTACAGTAAAACTACAATAAAACAATTCCAAATGTAAGAAGTCTTACAGATGGCATGAAGATAATTTTGACATGTAATCCAACATAGCATAAAACTAAATTAGATCTGTGGGACTTGGAAATTATAGTTCCATATGGCTGCCGTTACACTGAACCACAAGAGATTACTACCAAGTTTGTCAAGCTACTTAAAATAAAAATTTATTTTCTAAACAAGCAGGTTATAATAATTCTTCAGAAAAGACCCTAGTAAAGAAGTTGAACATGAATGTTTAACATTTGCTGTGTTACTAAGAATACATGATTGACATTTTTATAAGTCAACATCATTAAAAGATTATGTAGAAACTGATAAAAACATTGGAATAATATAAAATAGGTGTTGTGCATCAGCATTGTATAAACAGGGACAAAGGAGCAAAAGATGCTAAAATTAGCATGCAAAGGCATTCACGTGTTCTGTGCACCAGCAAACTGTGGGCACCTGTTCCCTCACAAAAGCATTCTATGCTGAAGCATCTGATAATTTTTCCACAACAGGAATTACTATCAGATCCATTTGTTAATAAAAACATTTAACACTGCTTTTCTTTGATCAGTAAATAGGCCTTAAAAATCCCAAAAGCCACCAAAGGGGAGGTGATTTCAGGATGCCTGTGTTGCCCAAGTCTTATGGGAGAGAAGAAGAGACCCAAGCAGATACTTCTGACAGCACTGACACAGAGAAAAGATTGCAGCAACTGCTTTTCTCTGGAAGTGCAAGTAGATGACAGGGCTATAAAGTCTGCTGTGAGAACAGCAGATGGAAAACTGTTACATTTTTTAAAGTGCATTCTCGAGGATGTGTTAAATGGAAGCAGCAGGTCACCGACAAGATGTGCAAACAAAACCCAGCCAAGTGATTCGGTCTGACCTAGAAAGTGAAAATTCACAGTAAATTTGTCACATTTGAGTGCCATGTGCTGAATCAGCAGTAGGATTTCCTACTTCCTATCTTTCCTTGCTTTCCTCCTCTACACAGACCACATTCTAGCTGTTTTTAATATCTAAATGACCACATATTTTCACCAGCAAATTTTATTAATTTGATCCATCCAGCCATCTCTAGCAATTTATCAACAGTAACTTTGGTTTTTCTTCTTTTTAAATTTCCTTTTTTACAAGATTGAAGCATATTAAAAAATCCTTTATATGCCCAGTCTCACTGAAGTATTTTTAAAATGTAGCTACACAAACTCTGTAAAGGAGGTGCCACAAGTTAATTGTCTTGGCTTCCCATTTTGCCAAACAAAAGTGACATTACGTAACACATTTTCTCTCAACAGTTATGCTGTCATCCTGCTTTTTTAACTACAGGCTGAAGTAACAGGAATAATATGATGTGGTCTAAAACACATAGTAGCTGTAAAATACCACCTTTATGATTTACTACAGCATTTTCAGACATTTGGGTGTATTTACACAAAGAGTAACTAAAAATTCACCTGTATCAAGCCAACAGCTTGAAAAACACATGGAAGACATGAGTAAGCAATTGTAGAATGCGACTCCTCAGCACTGAGGAACACAGTCCTCCAGTCAGACAACCTGAATATGCATTCAGAAGAGCAACCATAATTATGTCAAAAAAACAAGGCAGAGTCCTATAAATTATTCACCACCAGTGTTTCCCCAGCCAGCCCTCGTGTTTCACACCTTTCCTTTCACCAGCAGGAGCTGATATGCAGCTCTGAGACCATCTGCACAGCCAAAGGGAGGTTTGAAGATGCTTTCAGGTCTAATACGCAGTAAAGGAGGAAAATACTCTCCTGACACTATTTTGGCTCTTCATTTGCCTTGCCAATCTCCCCAGATTCCTGCAGCATTCACGGAAAAAGAGGATCATCCAGAGAAGAAGCCTGAATCAGATTCTTAATCACCATTCAGATCCTCTCTGTCTTCTTGTTGTCTGTAAAGCAAGTCTGTGAAAGCTGCCTGGCTAAATGTCACGGTTTGAGACTGTATTTGGTGTTAAAACCAAACAGCTGGACAGCAGGAAAACTTTCCAAAACATCCACCCAAGATACATAAAGAGATACATAAAGAGAGCCACCACTTCAAGTGATAGCCTTCAGTTATGGACAGAGAAAGATGGTGCATGAAGATCTGCTCAGAAGCTCTGCAAAACACAGCAGGGATACTGAAGAACCAAACTGAAGACACACAAATGTGTGATGACTTTAATATTACAAATCTAGACACACCCTGAACACGTTGTATTTGGTGTCCCACTACGCTGGGAAATTAAAAGCAGCCTAACTGCAATAATTAAATAATGCTTTATAATTTATGTATAGCTATAGAAATGCAACTGGACTAACTGAAATAGTATGATTTCTGTTGTTATAATTAATTAATTAATCAACCAATCTACACTATATTTCATGGTCTCTGTGAAATGTTCCTCCAGGATGAAAAGATCCCACTGTCATGGTAATTAACCTTTGAAAAAAAAGACCCAAGGAACCAAACAAAAGCAAAACCAATCTGAAATATACCACACATACCGCAAAGTGAAATCTTGTTAAGACAGTGTTAAATTGCTTGGACATCTTTTAAACATGAGAAAAAGAGGGGAAAAACAAGTGAGGAAGTTCAATTAACCAGAATGTACTCTTTTTGCTACTCAGAGCAGCAAAACACAAAATTCATAGACTGGATAAACACTTCAGAAGTTCTGAAAAGAAATACAACTCATGGTAACAACGAAGTACAAATGTAAGTTCTAAACTGTATTTTAAATTCTCAAGTTCTTCTCTTAATCACGTGTGGCAAGCATGGAGGAGGTTGAGTAGTGATTGGTTCATTTACTTTTCCTGTAAGATGTTCTTTACATTCAGAAGTCTTGCTGCAAGGCAAGGAACCAAACTGACATGGGATGACACCAATTGCCCATGTGACAGAGCAGACACACACCAAATTTCAGAGATCATTATGTGCTGGATGCTGATTACTTGCCTGCTGAGCCTGATGTCGCTTAACTGTTGCATTATGTACTCTGATCAGGAAAAGTGTTGGCAATTTGTTGAATTACTTTTTATTGAGAAACTGTCAAGACTGCTGTTCAGAACTATAAATTCTGCTTGCTTCTCAACTATTATTTCTGTTCCCAACTCGAGAACAATGACTAACACATAAGGGTCATAAAATGCAATAGGCAAGAATCAGATTTATATCCTTTTTGTAATTATTTTTAAAAAGCCAAGCCCTGGATGCCAGAGACAATTCTCCCTGGATTAATCTTACTTTTTTTAATTTCAAAGCAAATGTTCAATTAATGTCTCAGACTAGACAATATCTCCCCTGTTACTCTTCAGGCTCCTTGTCACATAGACAGCAGTTTATTTCCTTTGGTACAAACTCAACTTTGAATGTTCAACTTGACATGCTTCAGTCGCTCTGCCTGCTCTGTTAAATCCTGTGGGTACAGTGGGGTGAAGATCACCGGTTAAAGAGGTGTAGGACAATACTTGCATGACAGTTCTAATGTTGTCTCACTAACAGTCCTTTGGTGCGGTGCTAAGTGCCTTTCCTGAGTAGAACAACATTTAAAGTACAATAAAAGTTGCCCTGAGACAGGCTCTAGAGTAGTCATTGAAGTATTACATTTAATAGCTCTTGCAATTGGATACAAACATATCCTTAATGTCTCAACCAGTATCACTGATGATAAACCAGTAAGAGAAACTGGCATCAACACAGGAACATCTGAAAAAAGGAAAAAAGAGACTAGCTTATCAGCAAGAAATCCAGCCCATACTTAACTATCTTCTTGGAAATCTCTAATTCCATAATGAAAGTTGGAAAAATAGAGTCTGTTACATGGAGAGGAGCTTACAGGAAAGATGATATTGATCTGTCCAGTTAGTAGCTGAATGACTTCAAATGCTCATTTTGACTTGATAGACAGAGTGTCAACAATATCGTGAAGATTCTTTTTGTTTCCTTTTTGGTTCTGTTTGTTCCATTTATATGGAACCTTAACTGCTTCTTAGCTATTTAAAGGAGTTCTAGTGGAGTTAAATTCTCTGACACAATTCATTTAGAAATACACTGATAGCAAGCATCTATTCTATTTGAGAAATGAAACTGTTTCACTGAGTCTGTACCAGCAGTGGCGTGACCAGCAGGACCAGGGCAGTGACTGTCCCCCTGTGCTGGGTACTGTGAGGCCACACCTCAAACACTGGGCTTATTTTTGGCCCCTCTCTGCAAAAGGCATTAGGGGCTAGAGCATGTCCAGAGAAGGGCAACAAAGCTGGGCAAGGGGCTGGAGCAAAAGTCTGATGTGCAGCTGGGGGAGCTGGGGGTTTAGTCTGGAGAAAAGGCTCAGGAGGACCTTACTGCTCTCTAAAACTCCCTGACAGGATTTTTGGTGATGTGGGAGGTAGCCTCTGCCCTCAGGTAACAAGCAGCAGGACAAGAGAAAATGGCCACAGGTTGCATCAGAGGAGGTTTAGATTGGATATTAGAGAAAAGTTATTCACTGAAAGGGTTGTCAAGCATTGGTACAGGCTGCCCAGGGAAGTGGTGGCATCACCATCCCCAGAGGTACTTAACAGACATAGAGGTGGCACTCAGGGCCATGGTTTAGTTGTGGCCTTGGCACTGCTGGGTTAAATGATTCTGTCATTCTGTATCTCCTCTACACCATCATGAGGCTGCAGTGATCGTTTAGACAATGACAGAATACTGAAACATCAGAGAGCAATAATAATAGAAATGACAAAGTAGTTACTCTGCCTACAAGGAAGTAATCACTTTTGAAGCTCTTTCAAATTTGTCTTTATAAATTTATAGAGAATGGATTTTATTATATACAAGTGTTTCAAAAATTACCTAATATGGAGAGAACATATTACTCTTCAGTGAGATAAGTGCTAAATGATAAACTGCTCCAGTGCTGACACAACATAAGTATGCAGTATCCATCAATCCATAAATCTGAAAAAAGCTAATGTAAAAGCTGTGGGTAACAACTTTAGGAATAGTCAGTTTATGTCTCCAGTGATTAATATTGCCATGTATTACATGAATATAAACATGTCTGTCTCCATGGAAACACAATGCAATGCAAGTTGCAAGTCTGCTTGTAGAATACCAACTGATAAATTTACACTGAAATGAACAAGAATATTTACATGAAAGACTCAAAAGAACATTGGCAAAGGTATTTTTTCTATAACTCTGTTCAAATGAATCTTTGGGAAGGGATGACCAAAACTGATGCAACCAACCAAGATTCTTTACCTCCTCTTCAGCTATCAAATCAGTTAATTTTCAATAGTTCATCATGAATATTAATACTCAGTTATGGAACATTGTTATCAACCTATTAGCCACAGAAAGAAAAATATTTAACTTGTTCTGAAAATTCTTTGTATTAATTTTTCCCCCCCTCTTTCTTTCCTCCTCCCTGGTTCTTCTCATTGCTTGAAGAAGATCCTCTGCTGTAACTAAAAAGAATATAGAGGGGATAATAGAGAAATAAGTAAAACCTTTCCTAGTTTTTCATCTTCTGAGTCATGCTGTTTGTCCCTAGTAGCTAAAGCCTTTAAGCAGGCTAAGCATGCCTGTTGAAATCCCAGCTCAGGGTGACGGGGTGACAGGTACTGTGAACAAGGGCAGTGGATGTTGTACATCTCCACTTTATCAAGGTCTGACAGACTCCTTATCCCCAATTAGTGACTTGCCAGCTGGGTGAATGGACAGCAACGTGCATTGAAAATTGTATGGTCTGAGTGTCAGGCACAAGGTCCAGCTGGCAGCCAGTCACAAACAGCAACAGATCCCCAGGGATCTGTGGAACATCTTCATTAACAACCTGGATGACTGTACAGAAGGCATTCTCAGCAAGTGTGTGGGTGAGCACAAACAAGGCTCAGTACTTTGAAGTGCAGGGCTGCCTCTGAGGGCAACCTGGGGAGGATGGAAAAGTGTGGTAACAAGAACCTTAATGTTCAACAAAATCACAAAAGTGCAATTTTTTTCATAAAACCATGGAATGATTTGGGTTGAAAGGGACCTTAAAGATCCAATTTTGTTGTGGTTGTAGTTCCAACCACCTGCCATGGGCAGGGACACCTTCCACTATCCCAGGTTGCTCAAAGATCATCCAAAGTGGCCTTGAACACTTCCAAGGATAGCGCAACCACAACTTCACTGACAGCATGTTCCAGTGCCCAGTGCCCCCGCAGTGAAGAATGGCCCGTGTGGAATGCAGTGAGCCCATGAGCAGTACAGCTGGGGACTGAGCGGGAAGCAGCTCTGCAGAAGAAAGCTGCGAGTCCTGGATGCAAAAGTGAACACAAGTGACTAACACACCCTTGCAGAAGAAAACAAGCCTCCTGCAGCCCAGGCTGAGGCCAGCTGGAAGGTCCAGGGAAGGTTTCCCCTCCCTATTTGGTACTTGTGAGTCTGAATCTGGAGCTCTGTGTCCAGCTCTGGCTTTGCAGTACTGGAGTGTGTCACTGTGATGGTCAGGGACACAAGGACCTGGCAGGAGGATGCAAAGAAGACAGAGACTCTTCTTGAAGGTGCACAACAACAGTAGGACAAGAGGTGCAAAGTTGGAAGAGTGGAAATTCCTTTTTAAATTTTTTTTAAAAATCAGATGGTTCAAATACTAGGACAATCACACGGAGAGTTTATGGAATCTCCATTCTTGAAGGCGTTCAAAACCAAGCTGAAAATTTTTTCTGAGCAGCCTGCTCTAACTCAATCTGCTTTGAGTAAGGGGTTAGAACAGATGGGGAACTCTGCAGGTCTCTTCTAACTTAAAATGTTACACATCCAGACTCCTGTATAAAGATTTTTATCTTGTAATTGATTCTACACACATTGGAACCCTTCACAGAATCCCAGCCCTTAAGTATCACTTCTGGCTGCTTTCCTCAAGTACCTTGTGATTTCAGATTGTGCATTTTATCCACTTCTGAGGGAGAACAGTCAATTGGAACACAGACATTAAACTCTCCCAAGGACTCCCAGGTCTCTAACTTCAAACCAGGTAATTCCCAAATGAAACAAAGACCCTGCAGCCTGAAATGAATCCTACAGACTATAAAATGAAATTGAATTTACCACGCCTCTCTAAAGGCTATGGCTTAGTTTTCCTTTCCAGATTCAAAACGTACCAAAATTAATGTGAAAAGATAAAAGTCCAGTAATCCTCTGTATAAGTAAGTCATAGCCCGAGTCTAAGGGATGACCTGATGTCAGTGAATATATAAAGCACAATGAAGGAATTTTATAGTAACAAAGAGAGTGTGAATATAGCAGAAAGTAAGGGATTGTTGCCAGAGAAACAGAGATAAGCAAGGATGGTGTTGCTATAGCAACTGGGTGACATCAGAGTTTTCCTACTCAGTGCACCGGGTGATAATGAAGTGGTGAAACAGCAGCTTCTCTCTCTGCCGGCTCCCGGGAGGTGGGCAGAACCCCAAGTTTGATTGTTTCACACTTAAGACATATCTAATTAGGAGCTTTACAGGATTTTTGACATCACTGTGTTAGATCCTCTAATGTCTAGTTCCTGTGTGGGAGTCCGAGCAGAGGCACATTCATTCCAAAACAAAAGAATAGCCATTTCTCTGTCCCTCAGGAGCTAAAAGAGAATTCTAAAAGAGAATGAGGAGGGTCAAGGAAAAGATGGAAATATGGTCCATCGCACAGCACTGTGCCTCTCAGGCATCATCAGGCCACAGCTGATCAGCCAGCTGCACAATGAAATTTAGTACAGGGTAAAATAAATTGTGTTATAACTCCTGCCAAATCAATGCTTATTTTTAAGCTTGTACATTTTCCAAGGATAATGGTGTCTTCCTGGACCACCTTGCACCATAATGGAGAATGCTTTAAAGACAGTTATTTTAAACTTTTTCTTTAACCTTGGAAAGACCTCTATGTTGGAGGAATAAGATATTCTCAGTATTGTAGAGGGAGAGTAAATGGAAAAGTATTTGTGGTAATATAAATAGACATTAAAAAAGTCCTTTCATATAACCCTACTCATAAAATGCATAGAAAAACAAACAATATTTTTTATTTCAAACAATAAACACATCCCCAAGTAGAAACTTACATCAGTTTAGTCTGCTTCAAGGACTGAAAAAGCTGTGGTTTCATAGCTGTTGCAGAGAAACCCACAATATGACTTGACATTTACTCTGCAAGAGGGACTACTAAATCTGCAATAAAAGCCCAAACTTTCCATCCACCTAAGCCTGGGATATAACTCCTCTTTATTAAGTACACAACAATAAGCAAGGTCTGGACTTCATACACTGATAAGCTGAGAGCTTTGTTAAATGAAATTGTGCAGTTTTAAATGGGCTGCTTGGGCACCAGCAGCAAAAGAGCTCCAGGATCAGTCCCCTCAGTGCAAGCTGCAAAACCTCTCAAAGATTTGCTGAATAAATACCCAAAGAACTCCCAGTAAGTTTTTGGCTACAATACTCCCAGTGAGACAGACACATGGACAGATACACAGGACACACACCCACAAGCTGTCTGGCCTGGGCAGAGCTATGTCACAGCAAAGTCCCCATCACAGACATCCAGGTAAGAGAGCCCTGGCACGAAGAATTTGTATTATGACAGGATGAGAAATAGGAGAAAGTCTCATAGAAGTGAATGAAAGTTCTTGGTAAAGCAAGGAACAATAAATGGTTTTTTAATAATTCTATTATTTAGATTGTGTTAATACCTGGCATTATCTAAACTTCTGAAATGTTTAATGTGCTTGATTTATATAAAGTTGTATAAATGCAGCTGAATTTGCATAATTTCTTGGTATTTGCAACAGACAAGAGGGAAAAAGGAATAATATGGAAGGAAAAGTATCTGACAAGTTTTGACTTCTGATCTTTGATCTCTCAGTTCTGCCTGATAGGAAGTAATTATCTGCAGCCAGAACTGAATTTTATTCTTGATCCAAAGGTGACAGTCCTGGTGGATGTGCCATGAATATCTAATGAGAAGTCCATGTGTTAAAATACTGCCTTGTGGCAGAAATACCATCTTGAGTCAAGACCCTCCTTGGATGTGACTACCCTGTGACAAGAATATTTTGCCATAGCAAGTGGGTAATCAAGTCAGAATTATCTCCTATATAAAACAACAAAAAAGGAAAAAGGGCTTAGCAATATAAAAAGTTCAAAGCATCACAACCGAGGCAGTTTCAGTTCAGACAAACTTATCTTAGAATATGGAAAGACAAAGAGCTTAGCAGAGCTAAATATTGCTCAAGAAATCTCAGTGTGCCAATCCAGAGTTAGATGTATCCAGCTGCAGCAGGGTACTGAAATCCATTTGTTGAGTAGCATTTTTAGCATTCAGATACCAGTAGGGATGGTTGTAGATGGCTTGGTTCCTAAGGGAAAAATCCAGGAGACAGACTTTCAATATTCCATGTCTGTCTTTATAGGATACTGCAAACATTTAATAATCATGTAATAGGTATTTAGCATGTCATTTAAAGAGTTTTTTTTCTCCTTTTTTAAGTGTTCTTTGCTGGTACCAAGGAGCCATTTCATGGCCAAGGAGCTGGATCCTGCCAGCCCACACTAAAAAGGAACAAATGCAATGCTGAGGTTTAAAGGCCATGCTGAGTCATACACCAATGAATTCTGCAAAGTGTGCTCTTCCAGGCAGTAGCAATCTTGGATACAAAAAAGATTACAAAACAAACAATATAAATCAATATTGCAAAGCTTAATCAGGTTACTTTTTAGAAAATGAAACTTTTAAAATGCCATTTTACAACAGGAAACCTTTTCTGGTAAATCTGAGAAGTGCCCTGAATAGAAGCCTGGAGGTACACAAGGGCTGGGTTTAAATTTTCTAGATCACTGACAGCCTTACAAGAAATGCAGCCAACTCTGGATAGCAATTCCTTTCTCCCACTTTACCTTGTTTATAAATTCACATCTGATAAGCAACATATCCAAACACATTTCCTTTGCATGAAAGACAATTAAAATGGAAATTGTTTTGTCTTAGGAAATGAAGTGAGGACTTAGATACAACAGCTTTCAGTCTTCTTCTTCCCCTGCCTCCAGAGACAGTGGAAATCTCCTTGGAATTCTGTCACCACCATTATATAGAATATCCCAACTAGTAATAAAAGGTACATAGAATGGCCAACTATTTCAATGAGGACTGCTAAGAGGATTTTCATGTATCCCTTGTACATTTGGGACCAAATGATTTATCAATTTGTGAAGGAGGAGGATGAGCATGAGGAAGGGCTTTCCCCAGGACTGAGAGGCAGAAGAGAAATGGCACAATCAGAGGAAGATCACATAAACTAGCTTGTCTAGACAGACATCTCTCCTGAAGATGATGTTTGCACACAGTTCTGAATACATCCACTACTACACTAGTTGCTCTGTAAAGTAGCTATTGAGATCAAAAACCAGTGGAATTTATCTGGAGTCTTTCAGTTACACCAACAGGCCCCATGGTTCTTTATTTTGTCAAACAGGTGACACATTGAGCAATTTAGAAAAGATGAAACCTGGCATTCCCCACCTGCAAACCATCTGTATCTAATTATCACAACACTAATTAGAATCATTATGAAGAGAGACTGAAGCAACAAAACCTGACTCTTACAGTACACTTTGCTCTTTTGGAAAGAGAGGGCGAGTTACAATGCAGCTTAAAGGAATTTGTTTCAGTTACCTCTTACATCTGACATCAGCTGCACAAGTGGCTTCTCTCCTGTGCCGTGGCATCTTGAATTTTTCATTGAAATAATACTATACAGGATGGGAGAAAAAAAAAGTTTAAAAAATAAGTACCTAGTGAATAGCATCGTAATTTCTGATAGTCATATGCACCAAAATGAAAATGTTCATTTTCTACATGAAAAATGTAGAACAAGATATTTCTCTGGGAGTTGTTCAGTGAGAGATATTCTATGCATGACAAGGTTCATTCTGTGCACATTATAACACTGCCTTTTTGACTGAGGATAAACTGTAAAATCTAAGAAGATGTTTAATTTATAAAGTACAGGTTGATAATTTCTTAAAGTTATTCAGGTATGTATAAACACATTTAAATAGAACCCATAGAGTTCATAGAGGACATAAATATTTTCTCAACAGACTCATTAATAGTGTTCTGGGATACTTGATCATGTTTCTTTCTGCATAAGTATGGAAAAGTCTTCCACTGGTTATCACTGAAAAAAACCCCATTTTATAACATTTCTCTTGCACTCAACACACATATATGCAATATTTCCTTTCTAATGAAAGGAAGCCTTGTTTTCTGATGATAAGCTAATTTCATTTTATTTGCTTCTCTGGAGCTAGTAAGTACTTAGGAGTTAATCTTTATTCAAATTTTTCCAATCAGGTACCCAGTACTTTTCAGAACAAAACATTTGATGCAGCTGGAATGATCAAGATATTTCTAATGACCTGATTCATGCCAGCTTATACAGAGGCTTTCTAGAGAGCAATGCTGCAAGCATAATTTCTTAATAAACATCAGATCAATAGACAATACATGGTAACATTAAGCAATTATTCACTAGTAGAGCAGATGATAAAAATTTAATTGGCCTTTTAAATTTCTAGTTTCAAATTTCTTCTTTACTTCTGCATATTTTTTCAAAAAAAAGAGATAATTTACACTTTTTCTAAAGGAAATAATGTCTTTAGGATATTTGACTTTTTTTTCTGTAAGCTTTTATTATTTGGCATCACAAATTTCTCATTTGGAATAACAAAGTCCTATCTTGCAGATAAAGCAGTGGACAGGGACTTTTTAAGATACCAATTACCATTTCAAAGCTTTGTCTTCACTTGTGTATGCACAGCCAGCAGTGCCTCTGTCCCAATCCCAGGCCTATGAGAGTTCAAAAATTATGTTTGAGAGCAGCTCAGTGGAGGTGCCTTTCCAAGTTCCCAGAGGAGCATCCCCAGCAGCCAGCCTGGCTCCCACTGCTCCCTCTAGGACCACGTTCAGCTGAAAACTGAGATACACAGCTATGGCTAAGGCACTGTCAATCAAATCAAACCAGAGGAAATTCAGTTCCAGTGCCAAATCCTCCTCACTGATGCTCCACTTTTTCTTGAAGTCCTAAGAACCCCTGTAGTTCCACAGGCATGCTCTTGTTCGGATCATCAAAATCCTGCAGTAAGACTTCTGCAACCTGAGTAATGCTGTATGAAATAGTGAGAAGCAGAACCATAACTAGCCTTGCTCTTTTATGGAATATTTTTCCCTGTTATGTGATTCTTTCTGATTTGGACAGTAAGTGACCACAGCAGCCTGTGACTATAATCATTATTGTTACCTTTGAAGCACCATTTCCTTGCTTTATAAGTTACCTCTATAGTTCTTATAAATATGGTTGTACCAAATATGAATTTTAAGAGTTATAACTGAATAGAGTCAAGTAAACTAATTTTGCACATTTTTACTCATGTTACTCATTTTTCAGTTTATCAATATATTGATTAGTTCAAGCTGAATATGGAATCACTGAATAAGCAATTATGGTGTGTGATCATCACATGGACAGCCAGGTTTGTTTCCAGATCAATGACAAAAATATGAATATGATAGTTCTGTTCTTCCCTTTTCCTTGTTCCTTCCCCTCTTCCTTCTCAACATGAGCTGTGATGACACCAGGGCCACTTCTGAGTACTCAGGGAAAAAAACCAAACTGGTTCCCCAGTTGGTGATCCTCATCCTCTATCCAAAACTGCTCAATCTAAAAAAAAAGCCTCTTGTCTAATATAAACTATTCCAATCTAAAGTGTTCTTCTACAAGAAAACAAAATTACTTCTTAGATTCTACAAAAAAACCTCATCTCTGCATGAAAGTTCTTTGCACTTAGAGGGAGAAGAAAAAAAAAAACCATCATTTGATTCTTCTCTTTCCCACAGGGGAAGCAAAGCATACTCAGTGAAGGTCATTTTTCACTTTCTCCTTTGATTTACCACACAATTAATCAAAATGTGAGGTCTGATTTTAGTTCTTGGTTCCTTATGGCCATATTACTAAAAAATTTAATAGACTCACTACAGGAATTTTTTACAGTTCTTGAATTCCATTTGCAGGGCCGTGTAATGTGCTTAAAAAAGCACCAGCCAAGCCTCTGACCCCAGTACAAATTCACTCAAGTGAATAGAAAAACTAGAGAAAGATTACAAGCAAATTTTCATTTAATTATAGAAAAATAATAATAAAAAGAAATCTCATTTTCTGTTATAAATACATTCTTACTACATCTCCAGTTTTTTCCAGTTTACATTCTTCAGTCTTCAATGTCTTTAAAAGGAAAACTTTTGTCAAGTAATCTTTTACAGCTTTTTTCTTTCCAAAGGAATGTGGTTTTTAAACTAGATTACAATAAATAAATAAATCCTTACTAATCAAACTTGCAGCACAAACATTGTTGAATCTTTCAGGAAGGTGGGAAGTTACAGATGTTGCAACGACTCTGGCAGTTAAATGTTTGCTTTGGAAGCAGCAGGGTACAGCAGAGGGAGCCTGAGGAGGGAGGAAATCAGCTGTGTGCAGTGGCAGGAGACAGGAGGGTGTGAACCTGGGCCCAGAGCTCTTGTGCACCTTGCACTTCTCAGGAAGAAGAGCAAAGCAAAGGCAAAATATTCTGTAAGCACTGACAGGCATTAGGCAAATCTGCGCCATTTGGGTCACTGCACCCTTCGCTAAGGCCCTTCCCTCCGTTTGTAGTACAAAATCCACCTCTCTAAACCATCGCTTTGCACTTTTTAAACTTGATTCCTTTACAAACAGTAAATCTGTTAGCACTGTGCATCTTGCTGCTCTCTCGTCCCCCGGTTTTGCCGTGTCCCTGCCGAACCATTTGCTCACACCGACGCTGTGCCGCTCAGCGATGTTGGGCAGTGAACCCACGGGACAGCCTCGCTCATCCATAATCCAGCTTGTGCCAAGCCTGGAGAAAATGGAACCTTTTTTAGGCTGCTTTAGGTCACCTGAGGAAAATCAGTTCAGAAGCTTTATTAGCTCTTGCCAAGTCTACAGAAATTGCTGGTATGTCTTAGTGTATTATTAGGCCCCACTTTACAGACACGTTTATAGAAATATGGTGTTTTCTCCCAGTTGACAGGTGCCCCAGAATCTCAAATTCAGGGGCAAAGCTCTTCATGTAATTTGAGCAACCTCACTCCAGCATGATTAAATAATTTTCAAAGTAATCTGGCAGAAACAGCAAAATTCTAAACCTTGTGAAAGCATCCCTGAATAACCTTGGGTAAATTATTATCTGCTTTGGTCTCTATAAAATAGAGATAATGGTATTTCCTTCCATGTGGGGGTACTGTTCACCTGAATGGAGGCCCTCAGGGAACAAGTACAGGCCATAGGAGTGCCACTTCTAGAACACAAATCTTACACAAGCTCCCTTGCAAAGTCTCATTGTTGAAGGCTGTAAAGCACTGTTACTGACAAGAAGTTAAATACTTTGCATATAGTCTAATTCATATGGGTATTAGCAGTTTTTAATGTCTTCAAATCACTCACAGGAATAGAAACATTCATTTCAAAGATGAATTAACACAAATGAAAAGGACAAAGAACTAAAATGATGATAAGACTTATTTTTCATTAGCATAGCAACTAAAAGGGAGCATTCCATTGAATACAATGTCTTTGTTCCTTTGTGTATGTTTTTTGTGAGCCTCTTAAATTGTAAGGCTAAATATGTGGTGTTTAGGATTCTTTATTGAAAGCTGGATGTAGTTAAGCACAAAACTCATTCAGAATCACTTCTATACAGTACAATATGGTTTTTAGTCGATATTTTGTGTAGTATGCCTTTTGACTACTGGATTGCATTGCTCTCATTCACAATAAATTACAAATAAAAAGGGAAAATACATTGGACCTAGATCTATCAAGTACAGCAAGAATTTAGGGCCAGTAGCTACAAGACCACTCTGTGAAAAGCAGCAGTTTTATTGACTAAAGGCCTCTTTTGTTTTTTAAACACCAGAAACTGTACATGTAATTATAAAACCTTTTCTTATAACAACACCCAATATATTATCACTTAGATACAAAAGAAGGCATTTATGAAGCTGGCCTTTATGGTAATTTTTTCAAAACTCCAGTATTGTTCAGAGAGCTTTCCCAGTGCTGACAACTTAACAGTCCCCAATATGCGGGGAAAAACCCCCTCAGAGAAACTCTGAGCTCTCGGGTGCTTAACACTTCACAGATGGGGCCATAGCTGAAATAAAACTGCATTTTACTGCAGAGCATCAGCAGCAAACATCTGTTTCTAGATTTCATCTTAAATCTTGTTATATTAAAGAAAAAAAAAGGGGGGTGGGGGTGGGAGAAGACCACTACAGCAGTTATGGAACACAGTCATATCCATAAAATGTCAAGATACATTCAGATTCACAGAACTACCAGGAGTAATTTTTTTTTTAATAACTGGTATGAAACTGATGCAAAATAAATCCTAAATCTGCTAGAACAGAGTATAGAGCACTAACATAATGGTTAAGAGGTATTGTAAAAGCTTTTGCATTAAATGAATTATCTACATGGCTAAACACCAGCCAAATTTTACACTATTTCCCAGTTCCTCCAGGCATATTTTCAAAAGTCCCAAATTCTGCAACTACATCTGTATACAGTCCTGGGGTACAATTCCACAGTGACACATCTTTCTTTTAATGACAAGGCTTTGATTGAGACCTCTTATGGCAAGGATCATTTCCTTCAAGTTTAGATGATATTCAAATCAAATAATGTTTGGAAGGGGGAGCAAAGAAAACAGAAGAAATAAATTCATTTTTGTAGAAACAGATGGAGAAAATGCAGAACATTGTTATATTTCATGAAACTGCTGTCTGTGTAAGAAATGAAGCACAATTTATTATGTATTCATTTTGCCCATCTGCTAAGTGTATCATTAAGACAATGAATTCATTTCATTTCCTTCACTCCCCAGCTAAGCATTGCAATTAGAGTTTTAGAACACAGCTACTGATAAAAGGAACTTTTTTCTATTATTGTTTTTATTCCAAGTATTCTATCATTAAGTAGATTGAAAGGCTTTCTTCCCCTCTCTTATTTTCTCTTCTGGTCTTACAACTTCTCTTCCATGTTTTCAGACAGATTCTGCGTTGTAGAGTTCAATACCATTTGGGGCTTTTTTTTTTTCCCCAACAGCATTTCTAGCCACATTAGAATATCTAATACCACTCTTAATACCACAAAAAAAAAGGCCTGTTTTGAGTTGCTGAAGTTTTTTTATTCTTTTTAAGAAACAGTGTAATTTTCTGTAAAATATAACACTTCAGAGATGATCATGACAATGGTGAAATATGATAACTCAGTAAGACAGGGCTCTTTATTGGTATTACTCCATCACTGTCATGGAGGTGAGAGGATGTGGGTAACAAACAAGAATAAAATATAAATGTCTCCTCCTCAACACGGAATCTCAAAGGCTCAGGCATCACAACATGGCAAGAACCAGGATCTTACCTGCTCCAACATTGGCAGTATAAGCAGCTGGAATAGAGGATGGAATGGGAGCAATCACACAGGAGTGGCTTTACAGAGCATCACAAGAGTTACACAGAGCTCGTGTCACTGGCAGTGGTGAACATCAAGCCAAAAGAGAGGCAAGCTGGGCCCATCTACAATTTTCTTCTGCCCTTTTTATTGTTTTAACAGTATTACAACACATAAAATAGTAGGAATATTTAGTTATATGTGAGTGAGGTATAAAACCCCAAGAACACACTTCAAAGCTACTAAGGAAAGATCTTTAGTATCATGATTCCTGCTATTCAAAGTCCTGGGCCTTGCTCACTTTGCAATGTCACATCTTGATCTGTATGAGGATCACTCAGCACAGATACAAGAGGGCTGTAATTAGCACCTTCAACACAACCCTATTTTTGGTAGTGTAGAGCAAGCAGCTTTTGTCAGCACAGTTATGTTGGACACAAATTGTCCCTCAGATGCCACAGTCTGTTTGTAGAAGCGTGGTTTGGACACCAAGCCAGACCATCCAGCTTCTCAGCAATCCTGTTTTGGCAGCCACCCTGATAGTTAAAGCTTCATCTTTGACAATTCTGACTTTGGCTTTACTGCCAGGCATTAAATATGTTGTTTCATTAACTCCCTGTGCAAGTTCTCCAACCATAACAGCTTTAAATGTAAAAGTACTTGCAACAATGTGATCAGGTACTTCCACAAAAAACCCAAACAACAAAACAAATAAATAGAAAAAATCCAACCACCAAAAAAAAAAGCACAAAATTAAAACAATCTGAAAAAAACCAGTACAAATGTTAGTACACACTAACATACAAAAAGCACATCGTTCTCTCAGGATAATGTGCTCCATATGGCTAAAACATTAAGGATGCCAATCTTTGTACATCAAGAAAATTGTTCAACAGAATTCAAATATACTGCTACTGACAAATGATTCACATTAAATCATTTTCAGCAGAAGTTCTAACTAATATATGCTAGCCACAAAGTTTTCTAATTGTACTCAATGTGACTACATCAATTCAGCTCAGATGCTGTCTTTGTTCAGCTTTCTAGCTGTTCTGACAAAATCCCTTCAAAAAAGAACTTGAATAAGGCAATTAAAAATTGTGCTAAATGTCCTTTTCCTCAGAACTTACATCTCTAATCAATAGTTATCTTTACAGATGTAAGAGTAGCAGTGATCTCTTTAAATAAAAACAATATTCACAAAAACAAGAAAATCTCTAATTAAGGTTGATATTTCCAATTCATTCAACCCACCCTACATGTCACTGCTTTCAGAGCCTGCCAAGTCTGAAGACTGAAGCTGCATCACAGGATTCAATAGGAGCTGGGAACAATCTGGCTTGGAGTCCTCAGGCTTTGAAATGGACTTGAAATTATATCAATCAGTAGTGGCTCCTGTGACACTTAAGATTTGCTTCTCAGTGAATTGTTTTTCCTTGCACAGTATCCAAAATGGCCTTCTGCACTAACAACAGGATTAAATTCTGATTTCATGCAGGTGTTTGCTATCACTCCATTTCTACTGCTGCATCTCATGCATGTGCTCCTCCTTCTTACTGGGTACCCCACTCACTGCTGAGGACTGCACAGTGTCCTTAGAATCCAGCAAAGTTGACAGTGCTACTGTGAGTGAAACAATTTTGAGACATCTATAACAACAATTGGGGTTTTTCCAGGAAGAACCGATATTTTTCAGGCAGCTTGATTACATCTAGATTTTTACAGATATAATTAAAGCCACTGAAGACTGAAGCAAGCAATAAGTTTTAGTCAAGATGAAGTATTCCACTGTATTTATCTATTTGTGATGTCTTAATTAGGCACTTTTTTCAGAAGACAAATGAAAAACTTGGAGAGGGAAAAATCAGGAGATTTTCAGGTCTGTGTAATACCCATTAAATGTTTAGGCAGAAAAAGTATTTTGACATTAAAAAAAAAAAAAGACAAACTCCTCCTGGTTCTCCTCATTTGTTTGCATTGTTCCACCATATTGATTAAAGGAAGTTAAGAAAAATAACTTGGATCAGGATTGAAATTATTTGAGAACATTCCTTGCATCCAAGTGAGGGAAATAAAGCAGGGAAAAGCCAGGTGAGGTTAGAAACCGCAGGTTCTAGCCTTGGTTTTACACTTTTAAATGTCTGGTTTAGCTGTTGAATGCCTGGAGCTAAAAAGAAATGGTAGGAAAGGACATGCTTATGTAAAGAGAAAAATGCATATAAATATGTCCTGCATTTGTCAAAAGGCAGGGGAATTACACGATTGAGCAGTGAGGTCATCTTGCTTACATCAAAGTGCTGCATGGCTTTACTGATTAAACTGGTAAATATGAAACTGGCACAAGTTATGATAAATCCAAAAAGCAAAACTATTGCTTCAAACAGGTAAAGTATCAAAGCATTCATTCACTTAATAGAATTTCTACACAAAAAAATTCACAAGCCAGCATCTTTAAATTTTGCTGAACTGCAGCACAGAGTGTGAAAGAGTGGAATCCCACAGTCCCATCACCTAAAGACAGCTCATCCATCAGACAGAAAATGGTTTATCAGTGGGGTAATTGTTTGAATTATTCCCAGACCCCATGGCAAAACAGGATGCCCAGATCTCATTTTTATTATGCAAAATAAATTCTCCTCTGGAAATCTTGCTATAAAAAAAGTTTTTCTGGAGCCCAAACTGTCACATCTTAACAAAACTTGGGATTACAGTCTAAAACCTTTTTTTTTAGCGGAGGCCAAAGATTTCCCAATAATGTACAACTATTTCTGATAAATTGATAAAGAGTAATTGTGGATTTATTGACTCTTGCACTTTGCTCATGGCCAGTGGCTGTCAGACATTCTCAGCACAAATTGACCAATACTGCACTCATGGGGTGCAGGATGTCCATCCCACAACTGTAAAAGTGCTATTTGTGCATATGAAACCTCACCATGAGGAAAAAAGCTTTATTGAAGCAAGAGTTTTAAGATGCTAATAATGAATCTGAAACAGACAACTCATCCAGGATTAAAGGATATTTTTCCTTATTTCCTAAAATACAACTATCCAGTGCTAAAAGTGCAAAGTGTTAAAAGCTGAGGCTCCAAGTGACGTGTGTGGATACCCTGATCCTCAGCTCCCCAGGAATGGGACAGCTGAGGACAGGATGGAGTGGCTACACGAGCACACCCTTCTACTCATTTTTGAAAACCTGTGTGAATTTTACTGGTGTGAGAGCTCATTAAAACAGGTCACTTACCCAAGGAGAAGCACTAAGTATCAGCAGCCTGGAACAGAACTAAAGCAGAACTGCCCTAGCATGGTTACAATTTTGTGAAAATATTTCGTGCATACATTTTTCTCAAACTGTTCTATTGCTTTATAAATTAAAACAGATTCATGAAAGGTTCTGCTAGAATATTGATGAGTACAAAATGAATATTACTTTCTGGCTCATTTCTTGATATTAAAATATTCCCCACAAAGCAAAATACATTTTTAAATGACCCCTGAAAGAATAAGCTGTTTTCCAGGTATCAGTAAACAAATGTGGTCGTGCCATTTCACACTGCTGATTTCTGAAGCAGATATCCAGCACCTTTATCACTACAGTCCTGGCTGTATGTTCCTTCTTATACCTTCAGACAAAATCTCTTTTTTTTTTTTCAGTTGGAAACCAATCCATCAATCTTTGGCACGATAAATAGTTTACTTGCATTGTTTCTGTGACGGTGGAAGCAACCCATTAAAATCAGGATTTTTCTTTTTATATGTGAGGTAGCTTTACAGATTTGATTTTCAGCAAATAACATCACTGAAAAATCAGCTGAAAATCAAATTTCCCCCCTTTTTCCTTCCACTGGCAACAGTTTTCCCTTCTTCCTTTTATCCACTAATGTTTTCTGAGTCACTTTGTTTTGCTGACAAGTATGGTCCCTCCCCTAATGAAAATATGTGCAATCTACTGTTCACTTGAGCCATTTTGGTTTTGACAATGACAAAATACCTATTTTATGTCATAGTCTACTGCACGGCTAACAAGAACACCACATTTGAGCTGTATTGTTAAAGTCTCAAATTAGCACCATTTTTATTATAACAATAATCCTATTAGCATAAGTTCTCTGCTGTTGAATGATAACACACAAGTTAATCTAAATGGTTGAAATTATAGACTTTTATAGATCATTAAGACTATTAAAAAGACCAAGCTAGCCCATTCTTGATCCAAAATTGCATATCAGAGTCACCCTTACCATGGTTTAAATATAGACCCAAATAATCACATGTAATTTTTTTTTCTAATTGTTTCCAGTTTGCTCAGTTCTACTCCTTTGCAGTTCTGTAGTTTCCACATTTTTATATCTGTTGCAACCACGAATGTTTACACATGGCAGCTGATATTAAAGAACTGTAGAAACATTTTTGGTTCACTAAAATCTGTTGTAGGCATTCACAAGAAGCTTTGGCAATTACAGTCTGATAATACAGTTTGAAGGTGTCATAACCAATTTTGAAAAAAAACTATACTGATAAACATCGCTGAAACTGACATTTAAGTTAAACAATTCAAATACTCTTAATTGTATGTTTATATCCTTTAAATGAAATAAGTTAAGTGCTTTTCTTTCCTGGAGTACACCAAGTAAAAAGCACAAACACTAACCTTTTTTGGGAATCACAGCATTTTAGAGCATCTGTCTTAAAGCATCGGTGCTCCTACATTTTGTTCTCCTTGTTTTTCTCTACATAAACCATACACAGGTATTTTATCTTTTATAATTTGTAGTTTCCCCAATCCCTACACTCCTGAGAAAGGTCTCTGAGGCCTTACAGCCCTGTGGTGCTTTGTCCCTCCTCCTCCTCCTCCTCCTCCTCCTCCTCCATCACTGCTGGGAACCCCCTGCCTCACCTGCTCGGCTCCCACCTCCATCCTGTGGCTTTCCTCTCCTCGAGGTGCTTCCTCAGCTGAGTGGGGAAAAACGGGAATTCCTCCTCACACCTTCAGTCATTCCTCACCCTCTCCTAGACCAGGAATTTGTAAGGAGAAGGCTGAAGTAAAGACACCCCCCGGGGCAGGCCTGCTCTGCTCCCTCACCACAGCGTCCCAGCTAAGGCCGTTCTCTCGAGCCTTTCCCAAAGGGAGCACAGGCCCAAAGAAAGAGTGAATACATGGCAGCCGACACGGAGGGACAGCCTCGGGAAGCAGGAGCTTTCCCCGCTCCTCCAGGGCACCATCCCTGCCCTCAGGTGTGCGGAGCCCTCAGGTGTGCCGAGCCCTCAGGTGTGCGGAACCCGCCTGCCCCTCAGCTGCGGGCTCGTCCCTCAGCTCCTCCCGCAGCCATGGGCACAGCGGGGATGGTTCTCCCTGCCCGCACCATTCCCAGAGAGCCGCCGGGAGCCCCAGAGGAAATTCCCCCTTCCAGGCGCTTCCCTCGGGCTCCCCGACACGGAGCCCCAGCGGCCTCTGCCACCTTCCCGTGCCGGACAAGCCCCTGGAGGGTGCGGGGGGAGGCACAAACCAGCTCCCTTTAGCAGCCCTTTCTGCTCAGGGTGCAATTTTACCATTTAATCTCTTGAGGAACCAGCCCTGCACCGGGCCTGAGGGGGCTTTGCCTCTCCCGGCAGTGTCAGCTCTGTGTTTGACAAGGAGACTTGGCAGGTGTGCAGCTCCTCTCCTCCATCCCTCAGGGGCTGCTGTTCCTGCTTGTCCACCTGGAGCTTTTCCAATGACTCTGCAAAGAGCAGCGTTGAGGAAATGTCCTAGGTACAGTTCTTGTATTTTTCTTACTGTGTATATACATGGTATTTTATTGTCCTGGCAAGCTGGTTGGTTTTTAGATGTATAGATATGTAAATCTCAGTAGATAGGTTGCATAAGGTGATGTATAGAAAGCTCTCTATATGTTGGTAGCAACGTTTTAGGTGCGGTAGAATGAAAATTATTGCAGCTAGTAGAAGGGAATAAAGATATACGGGGTTGGTTTGTTGGTTGAGGTTTTTTTTATTTGGGTTGGGGTTTTTTTGCACTTCAATAATTACTGCCTTATTTAGTTTGGTTAGTGGTTCTGGTAACAAAAATCTCCTCAGTAGTTAAATACCTTGACTTTTTGCCATTTTTATATGTTGTGCAAAATTTCTGCCCTGAAAAAATCATAAATGTAGACACTATGTAAAGATAATGCAAAGTACTTGTGCACAGTGAGCTAACTGAAGTGTGAGGGGCTTTTACTTCCTTGTAAACAGTTTATTTTGAATCTTAAGTCATGTTAATGAGTAACTGGCTTTAGGAATTAGTCATGGAAGTTAAATATGACCAGAAAAGAAAGTAGTAACATTTTGTCCAGAATGTGGACTTTTTCATACGTAAATGAATGTTGTCCTTGCTGACACCATGAAGAATTTTCCTTCATAGGGATATTCCATTCCCCTACCTTTCTTTCACATCTTGTTAGTCAAGGTGTTTATCTGTATTAGAGTGGCTGACATTACAGGTTGTGTAAATAGATAGCACAAATAATGAGTAACACATAGAAAGAAGAAAATGAAGCTCCAAACAAGGCAGTAATGACTGCAGAACCATTATGTAGAACACAGCAAGTTAATACAGTTTTTTAAATTACTGTAATTTTCTTTCAAATCCATCCACAGCACTCATTCTGTATTATTCTTTCTCCAAGACAGAATGCTCCTCTCATTTCTCTTAATTCCATTGTTCTTATCTATATTTCTGTGATGAGCAGGTTTTTACAGCCAACTTTTGAGACACAAAGAATAGATGCAGGTGGAAAATGAACTTTAACAGAATGAAAGAACTGAAGTTTAAGAGCAGGTATGAAGTTGGATATACAACTCAAAGCTCTGCTTCTGTGCATGTGTAGAGCTGTGCTTGGCACTAAGGACCATTTGCTGCTTATCTCACTCCTAAGCCTGATAAATATCCCTAAAGTAGCCATTTTTCTGCCTAAATCCAACATAAAAGATCAGTAAGTGTTGAAAAGCACATTGAAGTTGTGTCAGCAGGAGTGGTTGGTGTCTAAAACCCAAAAGCATTCTTATTCAAAGAATAAGGCATCTTATATTAAATTTGTGTAGAGGGCAAATAGATCAGACCTCCACTAGCAGATGAATTTTTAAGTTTGGTGATTCAGATTGCTCTAAGGAAGTCCTAGTTTCAAAATTCAAACAAACTCAAAACCAACCAACCAAATGAAAACAAATAAAAATGTCAAACCCCAAGAGCCACAAAAGCACCAAATATTTAATTCTTAAGGGAATGTTTGGCTTATGTAAGATTGCACCAAGTGCAAAGAGGGGAAAGAAATAAAAGAAACCTGCTACAGGTGTTTCTATGGGTGACATTTCTTCCATCCCTCTGACTGGTAGAGGTGGAGATATTATTCTAAAAAACTCCACAGCTCTTTCAGAAATGGCTAGGAGTAACTTTTGCAGACAAAATTAAGAAAATAAGATGGGAGGGAGGAGGCCATAACTTCAGAAAACTTTTAGCCTTCTAGAAGTGGTGGGTTTTCTTTATCAAAATACCAGGAAAAGGTGAACAAAACTATCATAATCAAAGTTTTAGTTATCTTTTTGCTGATGCTTGAGTGTTATTTTCTTTGAGCTAGCTGTGCATTTCTCCTTCTGTCTCCTTGTAGTTGATGCATAACAATTTTTAATTTTAAAATATTACATCCCCTCAGTCTGTAAATAGCAGCTTGGCACCTGCGGCTTTTCCAGGACTAATTATGGAGTTTTATTTCCTGATGCTTTAATTAATCTTGTGCAAGCTGTAAATGTCAGTACACAGTTTTACAGCATCTTTGCTGTTGGGAAGTCAAATAGTTGAAGGATTTTCTAACAGAATAACTTCCTCTTCCCTTCCAATTTCCTGGGTCTAAATTTATGGCAAAATGCATCTGCCTGAAATGACTGCAGTGATTTTCTGGAGTTCTGCATTTCTAAGCCCTGTTTCTTTGCATGCTGTCACTCACTGTTTGGTTTGTACTCCAAGAGGAATCCAAGTGATCCGTGTTTGCTCAGACTCTATATCCTCTTACCTTCAGTTAACGCCTCCAGGCTGGAGTTGCCCTTCTGATGTTGATGTAACCTAAAGTTTTTCTACTCCAGAAATAAAAATAATGCTTCTGCCCAGTCACGGTTGGAACAGTTGTTAGCCAGAGAACTGCATAAGAAGCAATTTCCAAACTTGTGTCTCCTCTGGCTATGTAATATCAGAATTATGAGAACCTAATGGCTAATAATGGGCTGCCTGTTTTTAATGAAAACTGTGCCAGTCTCCGGTAGCTCTTCCCAGCCCTTTTGTCAAAGACTTTTGGCCCCTTTATATTCTAGATAAAGCTTTCAAAATCTACCCAGTATGCTTTTGAACTCTTCTTCATGTGCATAATCCATGAAGAGTTACATTTTCTGGGAATTGTTACAGCAGAAATGTCACTCTATGAACTATTGGCAATCAATAAGCTGTTAAGCAGTTTGCTAAACATTATACATAATGTTAAGTCTTATGTATTGTAATTCCAAAACCAACCCAATAAAAACCCTGGAATTTTTTTTTTGCTTTGAATAATTTAAGCTTTTTATAAGGGAATAAACCTACATTAAATCTGTCTATCAGTATCTTTGGCTGACTAGAAATACATTAAGGGTGGTACCTTTCCCTTCAGATGGACTTTGAGATTTGTGTACCAGCTCTAAAAGCCTCTTTTTTATTTAAATGAAATCCAGAGCTTCCACTATGTGGGCAGAAAATGTCCATTTTTCTTTGAACACACTTGTGCGTAGGAAGGAAAATTAGTTGTTGTAAGGATATAATGTGGTAATAAATATCCCAATTTAAGAACTTTGCCAAATGAAGGACCAGTGTGGTTCAGTAAAATGAAGATCAATCAATCTTGATTATCTCAAGATAATCCTTGAGAATTATTTTCATTCAGCTTAAGGGATGTTACTGATACCATTTTGGATTCCAGCCAGGGTATCTTCATTCAAATAAGAAGTTAATTGTCTGTTTTACCTTTTTAAGTTGCAAAAAACTAAGGGAGGAAATGAAGCAGCATATTAAAAAGTTTTATATTGTGGGAAGTTTGCAGGAGAAGCTTCTTATTTTCAGCAAAGCCCTCCAAGATGTCTACAATCAGACACTATACACCTACAACAGCTCCTGAGATGTAGTGGGTGCAATTCAAAGCCAGTTTTGGTCAGAAAAAGCCCTCCCATGAACTCCAAAGCTTGCTGATAGACCCATTATGTATATAACATACACCAGATTTCATGCTAGTGGTAGCAGAGAGTAGCTGAAGTGACATATCAAGGTCTCAGGTTATCCTAATGTGTGTAGTACAAGCTATGCCTGTGTAACAAAATGAAATACTCTCAATTCAGCTTGGTTTGGCCACACAAGGCAAGGATGTGATTTCTTTAGGTTAGAGAGAGGCTAATGCCAGCCTTCACTAACCAGTCCTTTCTTGCCATGTGTTTCCACCCTCTGTCAATAGCGCAATTTCAGGGGAAGCAGAATGTGGTGCCACAGAAAAATTCCCAAATCTGTGCATGTGGGAGATGTATCTGTAAGGAACAGGGTAAGGAAGTCTGCATTGCTGTTGGAAATGATTCTTCTCTGCATAATCACTACTGGATTTTTTTTCTAGTTAACTTTCAGAGTTTATAGTACCCTGTCATCCCAACTATTCTTTGCTGGTTTAGAACTGAAGACTGATTTGCATGTGAGGGTTGGGCTTCTTGGCTTGGGGTTTTCCTCTTTGGATTGCCATTGCCACACAAACAGCTCTGTTTGGTTGCTTCATGCGGTTTACTGAGGTTTTCTGATGAAACCTAAAGTAAAATTAGAGCAAGGTAAACGCAAAGATTTTGCTTTTGGGTCCTGGGTAGACAAATAACTTGTGGCCACATGTGGAAGCAGCTTGCCAGGAACAGCTGCATATCCAAATGAGGATGCCAGCAGCATTTTCCTGATTATGGGAACAGTGATCTGACAAAAGATCCCTGGGTTAGTGGACTTTGGATGTTGATATCAAAACATCTTTGCCAATCAAATATTGTAACATCCATGATAAGCAGATCTGAGTTTAACAGTTTGTTCAAGTCCTCTGGTAAAGTACTCTACCAAAACACTCAACTTGTTTCATGCTTTTGTGTTCAAGGGGAGTTTTGGAGAACATTGCCAGACAAACAAATATGTTAACATCAGATATTTCAGTAGCAATAGGGACTGATGGGAATAAGATCAAAGATTACTTTTTGATGTCTTGAGATAGAAGCTAGACGGGGGTTTATGGTTCATGTCATCAGTAGGAGAAACATTGCAGAAACTAAACATGAAAAGCTGTTGTGTGGTCTGACTGCTTTGAAATGGAACATACCACGACCTCTCAGTGAGCTTTATTGTAAAGTAACAGGGGCCATTGAGCTTTTTTCATGTGTGTGAAGTTAAAAGCAGTATTGCTTTTTCATTTTGCTTCTCTCTGTGAGCCCTACAATATGTACTTGCATTGATACATTCACAATGTCCAACATAGTTTTAAATAAAATGGATTTACATCAGTGTATCTGAGAATTGCTGAGAAAGATGCTCACTTGCTATTTTTAAAAAAACAGCATGTCAGTAAATAACTTCAGGTTTGAAATGTTACTTTCTGCTTACGTTTCTTCTTTTTTTTTTTTAATTTTATGATATCCAAGTGTCTGTACATCATTTATTTTCTACCACATTTTTTCCATTTAGTGCTGGTTTTATCTCTTTTCTGCTTTTCTCTTAATTTTTCTTTAGGATTAACTTGAGTGATTGATTTTCATACCAGTCTACTTTTAAAGCAGTGGTTAATAGGACTGTGTTGCCATCCAGAAACATCTTTCTTTTCCCTTCCCTGCTATGTTTTATCAGCTGTGCTGGCAGAGATGTGTGAGCAGGGCAGAGGATTAAATCAGGCAGGAGCCTGAGGGGACAGCCAAGGTGGCACTTCCACATGGGGATCAGGATGGGCCCTTGCTCCAAGAGGGGCAGGGGGCACTGGGCTCCTCTGCTCACTTGCTCTCACCTGCTGGAGAGTGTCAATGGAGTTACAGATTTTTTTGCTGCTCTACTGCATTAAACTGTGTGGAGAGTTGGGAGTGCTGTGACCTAGCACCAGACAGAAATGAGGAGCAGAAGGGCAGAGTAGAACAGAGCCATTTTGGGGCTCAGAAGCTGTTCTGCTCCTTGCTGACTCTTCTAATGGAGCCTCCTGCTTTTGGGTGTAGTGTCAAAAAATGTCTGAACTGATGCAGCGATTTGCTACAGGGAGAGCAGAACCACCTCTCACATGGATTGACTTCAGCAGCTGTAATAGGAGCCAATTTGGTTCATTAAATTTCCTCATGAGAATCTTAAGGAAATCTAATGAGCCCATGGAGAAGTGTCTTGCAGAATCTTTTTTATTTTTGGTTTTTCCTTCTAATGGGGTCATGTAGTACTGTGTCTTTAGCACCAGCACTGGTTCATGTCAGTGACTGACATCATTAACTTCACCATCACCAAGGGCAGTAGGTGACAGATTAAGGGCACTCTGGCAATCTGTACAGCCTGAAATGTGTGTCAAAATGCTGCATGCACTCTTTGTATAGTAAGGTTCAGTTTCATATATCTATGAGCTTTATGACTGTCATTACATCAACAACAAATGCAGATACACAAGCCTTGGGAGCAAATATTGATTTGTTTCACTTTTAGAAACTTAAAAATTCTGTTCAGTATGATGTTGATGGTATCTAAGTACTTGGTCACAATAGAGTAAAAGGGGTGGAAATGTGTTTCTAACTGAGCTTTCCATGTGATTGATGCTGTTGTTGATGTGGATTCATAGGTACTTGGCCCTGGATTATGCATGAACTAATAGATAGAACAAAAATGTCAGCTGAACTGGTATGGAATTTATGTACCCCTGTGCAGGAGAATGGCTGTGATGGTAATGCAGTTGCACTGTTTAGAGAATGCAGGTGTCAATGAAATATTTTATTTGATAGTGTTTTTTCCTCAGGTATTAAAAGATAAGCTGTTGTTAAAAATAAAATATGCTTCATGTCACTGCAGCATTAGAGAAGTGCTTTTTCAGATTTTACAGATGCCAGCTCAGGTTCTGTTAAGTCGGGATGGATTGTGTCAGCCCCACTCTGTTGCATAACAGGATCTGAGTGATAAAAACTGACAGTGTGCTCTGGATGGGAAATAAAATCTAGTTTCCTCAAACCTGGAATAGAATGAATGCAAATTCTCATGAAGCATTTTGGTGCTCTTCTTGACACAGAGATGGCTCTTAAGCAGAAATAACTCTGCTGATGTCTTGGAACTGGTTCTCTGCTCTGTACACCAAGTACTGCTCAATGCAAATCATTCTGCTCCAGTGGTGCTAACGAGAGAGTTTTGGTTTGCATCTTATTTGTGTCTTTAAAGCAGTCCTTTCAATAAACATATTTAACTCTTCCTAGTTTGGAATTAAAAAACAAATATTTTTGTGCTTAGATTGTTCTCCTAGCCTGCTTTTATTTTCTTATTGCCTATTCTTTCTGAGGTAGTTTTGCAGTAGCAACTGCAGCCATAGAAACAACTTAATGGCTCATTTTGCTCTTTGTCCTTTAATATCTCATCTCTTTTTTGTTTCTGCATATGTTCAGAACCTACAGCATGTCAAATACCAATTTCCTATTTTTTGTCCAATACAGATTTTTGAAATGTTGATGTTTTAATTTAACATAAACCTTTTAAATCTCATTGTATTATTCTTTGTGTTCTCAATTCTAAATCTATTGAGACAGTTAATTTCTTTTTTTTTACAGAATCACTTCTGTAAATACTGTAGATACTGTACCTACTCTAGAAAAACACAGTTTTAAGTACAATAAGGTATAAACTAAACCTTAGTTTGAACTGGGGTTGGCCTAATGATGGTATGCAATGGACAATTCCTTGTCAGACTGGAAAATTCTCCTTTGGTGCAGCTGGTTTCCTAACCAGTGCTGGGACTTTTCCTGGGGATGACCTGACCCAGTATATTCTACAATATTCTACAATAAAAAGGGCATTTTCAGGAGTTTGCCTTAGGAGGGAGGGTATAAACCTGTAATTCCAAGGCACCTGCTTTTTCTTTCCCCTGTCTCCTTGAACTTCTAATTGATCCCTCTGATTCTTCTTTATGTGGAGTTCTTTCCTGGAGGAACACCACCAATCTCCTTTCAGGGTTAATTCTAGACCTAGTGAGAGAGAAAAACAGAGCAGTTTGGGGCACGAAGCAGCTCCAGTGATGCCCTAATTAGCCTCAGAAGGAAGGCAGGAGTGCAATTGCAAGGAAAAATATTCCATGTTGGCTTCAAGATGTGGTCATATGGCAGATAAGGAACACAAGCCCATGCCTGTGCAGGGCAGTCTTGGCAGCTCTTTTGCTGGCTGCTCCCTTTCCCTGAGGGTTAAACATTTGTCACTGGGCAGTTGTCATTGTGTCATTAACACAGCACCTTCAGCACAGCCATCAGCTCAGTGCCAGCCCCCCACGCCTGCTTGCAGAGCTGGGTAGTGGTGACTTCCAGTGGACTGCTGCTGAAAATGTGCTTTTCCTGTGTTTAAAAATCCTAACCTGGCGTTTAATGTACAGCATAACAGGTGTACACTTTGGGCCATTTTCAATCTCTCCTCACTCGTGGGCAGCTCTGGAGGCTGAGCCAGTTCCCTGCTGCAGTGTTGGTTATGTGTGCTGCAGTTTGCTTTAATCCACGTGGTAATGCTCACTCTGCAGCTTCCAGCTGTTCTTCCAATACATGCTGAACAAGTTTTGACAATATTTGGTGTTTGAGGGCTCAAACCCACACATTTATTCAGTTGGAATCGATACTGCCCTTTTGTGGTGGTTGTTTTTAACATTGGTATTAACTGTGTCAATCTCCAGGAATTTCCTGCCACCCTACCAAACCATTGAAGGTGTCTGTGGCAATGAGAACAGCAAGTTTGATATGTACCAGAGGTACAGGGTGTGTCCTCTCCATGCACTGCATCACCTGTGCTCTTTCTTTTTGATATTGTGTGATGTGTGTCCCTTCTCCCCCCTTTTTTTCCACTTTGGACAATTAACCTCTTACTCTAGTTTCTAGTTGTCACCTGATTTTATCAACTGTAATTGTAATCAAACTGATATTTTATCAAATATAAGAAATAACACAAAGAAAACAAAAATTTAATAATGGAAGGAGGTTTCTGTTCTATTTTGTTGGGGTTTTTTCTGGATTTGTTGGTTTTTTTTAATTTAAGGTTAAATTCATTTCACTGAGTGAATTACAGCCCTTGTTTATGGAGGTTTGTCTCTGAAGTTTGTTTGGTTCACCGTGCCAGGTTTTTTCCTTCTGTATTTCCTCACAATATGCATGTTTTTCACTCATTGTTATGCCCAGTTACTAGTGAAAAATACTTCCATGCCTTCATATTTTGTGGTAATACCCGTTTAACTCTCAGTTATTACTTCTTCTCTAATGACCCAAACCCTGATGTGTTTCCATTCTCTGGTTTCAGATCTCTTCGTTTTCAGTGATTTACCAGCCCACACAGAAGAATGGATAAATCAATAAGCAACCAAAGACCTCATCCAAGCTACTTAATATTTGCTTTGTTAACTGATGTTGGTGAAAGCTACACGTTGGTAGAGCCTCTTTTGGCTCTGCATGAAAAAATAAATTTAATTCATTTATATTCTTTAGCTCTTTGTCACCAGATACCTTTCATATACGAAAGCTATTAAAAGTACCTTTTTTTTCCTCCCAAAATTCTTTTTAATTTGCTTATGGAATCTGCTAGCCTGGGTATTCCTAGCAGATTTTTCTAATGTGTTTATTGGATACCTGACTGTTTCTACTGAAAGCTACAAACATAACAAATGATATTTTCATAGTAACACAACAACATTGATTCTCAGTGGAATTCTTTGAAAATATGCATGAAATTAACTTTTTTTACATTAAAATAATTGCATTGTAGGATTCTTACAAGTAAAATTTGAGCAGAAGAATAAAAAGAACTAAATGTAAATATTTTCTTGCAAAACTCCATAGAGCACAAATCTAATGCTTGCCCAAAAACCTGCATAAATGCATTAAGGGCCTTAGCATCCCAAATCAAGAGAAATTATTGTAATGTAATGGAAAACAATGAGTGAGATGGGCATGACCCCAATTAGTGCACTTCCATTGAATATTATATACTGTTGCCTTAGCCTGAGAAATTAATTTTCCAGCTTTAATGGGTTTATGTTGCAGGACATAGTGGACTTGAGGGTTTATCCTTGTTGCTAAAGGGCAGAAGACCATTAAGATTGTCATATGATTTTTGATTCAATGTCATATCTTCCCTTGTGAAGTCTCGAGGATTTGCCAGCAAGTTTCCGAAGTTTGTGCTTTGGGAACAGGGTACACTAAAGCTTTTGGAAGTGTATGTCTCTGCAAATGATTCTGTTTTCATGTGGATCTCAGAGCAACATTTTGACATAAGGAGAAGGTCTGACTAAAGGCAGGCTTTGGTACTAAATGGACTCAAATTCCTTAAGTGTCTTGGATCAGGATAATCTTTTCAGGATAATTGCACTCCATTTTTTCTCATGCACAAGAATATTTGATGTGATCTTCATAAAACATTAGTCATCACAGTCATAGAGCAGGGCTAAAAGTTTCCCTCAGATATTGTAAAGAAAGCAATGAATTAAAAAAAAAAAAAAGAAGAAGAACCTGAATGCCTTACTAATTACCCTAAAATTGTTCCCATTATCATGGAATTACAAAATCCATGAGGTAATTATCCTGTATATAAGGGCAAATGGAAACCTCCAAGGGTAGCTGAGGTATTTTTAGATATAGAATGTGTCACATTTGAGGCTGAGGAGAGATTTGTTGTTCTGCAGAGTATATTTTGCTGAAGCAGGGAGAGCTGTGATTGCCTCAGCTTAGGAAATAAAGGGGGAAATCCATCCTGGAGAGGCAAGTTGTGTTTGGGAAAGAGGTCTGACTTCTGCTGACTCACTGCGAGGGAAGGAGAAATTCCTGCAGCTTTCTGTTGCTTCCTGATGGAAGCTTCTTCAATTACTTTGTAGCACTTCTGAGCGTTCCACACTGGGGAAACAAAAGCTGCTTTCTGCACTTTCCAGAGACCCAAACAGAGTCACAGAGAAGGCAAGTGGATTGAGCACAGCTTTACAGAGTTAGTCAGAAAGCTGGGTGTAGTACTCACACCCCCAAAATTCATATTGTGCAGTTTGTTTTTAGGCAAATTGGTTCTGCAGAGCCAAAAGCACACCCAGACACTCCAGCAGAGGCTGTTCCATGGACATGGCAAAAGGCAGAGCCTGTTGAACCCTGTGCACACAGAAATGTGTGTACAGCTGCCTACAGATACACACAGGGGTGTGGAGCACAGCACAGGGGCATTGCTGAAGCCTGGGGAGGCTGTGCTTTTGCAATTCATGCTGTAGAGCACCAAACTCCTCAGCATTAACATTCTCCTCTTTCTGCAGGGTCTGAGACATGGTTTGTGGAAATCAGGCATTAAATAAATCCTGAGAACTGGGGAAGGATGTGAAGTGTCCAGGTCAAGATGTAGATTATTAAACTTTCTTGTTCAATTTGAAAGGCTTTTCTTTTGCTGTGTCTTGCAAATGTGTGTGAGAGAGGGGTGCCATTGATCAGCAATGGATCTGAAATATATGTTGAGTCTTCCTTTGACTAACATATATGATTGCATAATGTAGCCTCTTTTCACTTAAAACTTATAATTCTTAGTGTCAAAAATGTTTGTACTTTATGTGGAAACCATAAAACATCGAATATGACTCATAGGATTTGAAAACAATTCTTGCCTGTTTAGGCACTGGAAAAATGAACAGATGCAATACATGCCATCGAACTAATTTTTTGGAAGTAGTGGAAACCCTCTTCACTTCTGGGTTACATTGCCTGGCAAAAGTGCAGTTGATGCCCAGCTTTCCTCTTATTCCCATAACATTTTATGTTACACTACATTAAAAAACTCACTGGAAGAAGTAATAAACTATCAAAATTTTCATGAGTTAAGCTTTGAATTCCCCATTTATCTAACTGATATAGCCTGGATATTTACTGATATAGCATTCCATGAGAGACAAATTATCCTTATGTGCTTCTAGGTATCCCCAGAAATCTGTAATAGCAAGCTTTATAGTGACAGCAAGCTAGGAACATAGTGTGTAGCAGGATTATACAGGGAAAGCTATCTGGGTAACAGAAATAAATTCTGCTTCCCAGAATAGCTGATGCTATTTCAGTCTTTAAATAATTTCATTTAAATAGTTCCTGTCTTGAATTGTTGACAGTCTCCACATTAATGTCTTGGGTTTTTTTAAACCTTGCCATGTAGACTTCTGATGACTATATATATATATATATATATCCCCTGCCCTCTGGTTTTGGAGTTAAACACTAAAGAACATCCAGTAGTCTTTACTTACTTTTCAAGGCATTCTTTAATCTGTTGTTAGGCTAATTTTTGTAGCACATAATACAGATTGGTCCTCTTCCAGTGGCCTAGCTCTCTCCTCCTTTATAAATAGAAAAGGAGAGATGAAAACTTTCCTGATTAAACTCTAGGGATAGAAAAAGAAAATACAGCAGTGCCAGTGAAGCTATGCCATTCTCTGGTGGATTTTTTCCTTTTTTTCAATTTTCCCGTAGTCCTCTGCTTGTTTTCCTTCTGCTGGTCCTTGCTGCCTCTCATTAATAGTGAACATAGGGAAAGCTATTTTAGAGGGGAACCTGAACAGTCCTTTTTCTCTAAAAGAAAATCATTTTGTCATTCCAGAATTAGGATTTCACATTTCCCTTCTTCTATCCTAATCATTCTGTTGTATCAGGTGTTCTATCTATTTTTGTGGGTCCCTTTCAAGCGTAGAGCAGGGGGCTTGTTTCAGTTTTGTGGAACTTTGTTTGGATTTGGGATAGACTGCTGTTCATTCCAAGCAGAAATTTTTGTGCAGTCAGACAGCAGAGATTTGGGTGGAAATCTTTATGGAATGGGGCAGTGGGAACAAAAATATGCCCAAGCACCAGGTTTGCAATGGTAAATAGCAAGAGTAACTATTTGTACCTTGAGCTCTGAGAAGAGGAGGCACAAAAATCTTCTGAACTGGAGCTGTTGAGTGCAGCTGCCTTCCTAATTCTAAGAGCCCAGAGGAAAAGTAAAGCAGGTGCAGGATGTTCAGCTGCTCCCTGTCCCTGCTCTCCCCAGGCAGGCTGTGAGCTCTGCACTGGTGCAGGGCTGGGAACAGGAGGGGAAGGAGGTCACTGTCACTGCTCTCTCTGGTGACCCAGACTAACAACTGGACAGGCTTGGTTTGCATCAACACTTACCTCTCTCAGATATCTGAGTCTAGCATAACTTATAAATCTAATTTGTCTCTTCATTTAGTATGAGACATTCAGTCTTTAAATTTGCATGCTGTGAGAATCACTAAAAACCCAGCAGTGCCACAGTCAGTTGACTGTGTGCTCTCTGGTGTATATGCTGCCTGTTTGCCCATCAAAGAATCCAGAGAATGCTTTGTGGAATTTGTACAAAGTGTCTGAGGGTAGAACATGCTGAAGGGCAGTTTAGTTTAAATGTTGCTAGCCCTTCAATTGGGAAAACTCTGAGAAGTCTGAAACCACTAGTATAAAAAAGCTAATTGATGTAATAACAAAAATTGTCATTAATATACACAATATATTACACTTTCAATTTAAAGAGATCATTACAACCGTGGTTTTGGCTGGTTAATGGATGTAGGCTTTGAATTTCTGAGTTATGAATGTTTTTAAATCATGAAAGAATTAATAACACTCATAAAGGATCTTAGCACAACAGCTCTTCTCAGAGAATTTAATAATTAATGTCAAATCTGTAAGAGGAAGTTGTTTGTGGTTCAAAATAAATTATAAAAGAAATCAACAGAGAAATCTCTCCTGGCAAACTTTGTGTATTTTATGTCTGTAAAAACAGTGCATGATGAGAAGGGAATCAAAACTTTCCTTCCTTGCATTTAGTCATGTTTTCCTGCATCTTTGAGAAGGTTGAGCTTTTTAGCTGGCTTCCTCACTGGAAACAGGAGGGATTAGATTTGATACACAATGATACAGAAAGCACAGTGAATGTCTACAATGAGACCTCTTAGACACACCAAAGATAACAAAGCTTGTGACAAGCTGGCTTGATTACCCAAGATTATTCTTGTTTTGAGATTTTCATTCAGCCTTCTCTCTTTACAAGTTACCTGCTTGCAGTCACTGCATATTCCTATTAGTGGCTTCAGTGTATTAAGTATTTCCAATGAGTTTAATAACTTTTTTTTGGCTTGGTTCAGAATTTGTATCTGTGAGTATCATATTTTGAGATCAGCACACACAAGTTGGATGGATTTGCAAAGCTCCTGTTGCAGTTCTCCTAAAAGCACATATAGCTTCTCTGTTGGTGTTGTTGGTTTGCTTTGATTTTTTTCCCACCCAGAAAAGAAGGTGAGCTTCTTTCTAAATTTTGTTGGTGTTGCAAAAACACCTGTGTAACTGGAAATCATTTTTTCAGTAAATATTAATAATAATCTTTCCTTCACCATGTAGTCTTCCTTATCTAAAATGAGAAGGTAAAATGCTGGATTTATTTTCTTCTCTTATACAACCTGTATTTTAACATTGTTGCCTCTGTAGGTGGGCTTTCAGCTAAAAAAATTCAGTCTTTTTAACATGTCTATTGTCACCAGGATTTTTGTGGGAGAGGATAAAATACTATTCATTTGAAAATTTCAGCTGCTTTGTTTGTGCTGATCTAATTGTTGTATCCATGGAAACTGCGGGGCTAATGCCAGACAGCTGCCGAGTTCTCTTCTAAAATGTTATTGAAGTTTGTCAGCACAAAACTTCATGGGCAAGTTCTCAGTCTGCAGGCTTGGATATTGGAGATTTTCTGAATGATTATCTAAAAGGCATGGTGAATATTCTAAAGTAGTTTTCTGTTTCATATCCCCCTGTAGACTGTTGTTTAACAAATAGAAAATTGGAGTTGACAGCCTTGAACACATTATGGTGTAACCTGTGGAACAGCTGGATGCAGCAAGGAGCAGAGAGGAGTGACTGCAGTCACAGGAGAAGTCAGTGGCAGCCTCAGGGGAAAGAAAATATGGGTAACACTTGGGGAATTGTTCATTATTCACTCAGACACTGATGGAAACTTTACCTTTGGTATAGCAGAGAACAGCATCACACAGTTCAAGGGAATGTATTTGAAAATCCTGTCCAAAAATAGCCTCATTTGCTGGCCTGGTGCGAGGGTGCATTTTGAATAAAAGTAGTTTAGTAGCACTGTAGTAAAGCTCGGGAATTTGTTGCAACTTCATGGCAGAAGTCTTTTACCAGAAATAAGTAAAATGTGATGTCTTGAAATATTACCATGAATGGGCTGTAGTGGATTTCTGCATTAAAGAGCTGTTCTTCCAGCAAAGCCTGGGTCCAGCTAGTACTTTAATATAGGTGTGGCTTTATTCATGAGCTGTCCTAACTGAACCTCTGTTACCAGGGCTCCTCTAAGAGAGGATCTAAAATAAAGCTCTCTCTGCTGCTTTCATCTTTTTCTATCCCAAAAATGTGCTGGTTCTGGGGACCAGACTTTGTAAGGCTTGGATCAATTTTTACTTGACTATTTGATCAAAACCACTGTAGATTTCAGAGGAAGTTGTGAATACTGAAGTGTGTTTTGTATTGAAATTTTGCATTGAAAGTGATTTGTCAGTGAGATTGTATTGGAGTCACCTTTCTGTACAAGACCTGCTTTTCAGCAATCTAAAATTGATTCAAGTTCATCTGGTAGGAAGCTCTGACTAAATTAATCCTACCACCTTAATAGATCCCTGACTGAGATGCAAATGAAATGTTCCACATCTTGTCAGTGGAATGAACAGGAATTGTTTTTCTAAAAGTCCAGTAGAATTTGAAGTTCTGTATGAATAGAATACAAATAACTTCCTATACATTAACTCTGTCAGGTTTGAACAAAAAATTGAAGACTCAAGTCCTGCAATGACACCTTTGTGGGGTTTTTTGTTTCCCTGTCTTACACTGAGCCTGTTTTCTGTGGAGGCCTTTGTACTGATGACAAAATCCTCTTTGAAAAAGAGCAAAAGCTCTTTTCAGGAGAAAGCTGGGGATGGAGCTCTGACTTTGGGGTAAAGCCTATTCCAGGGTTTGCAAAACAGACCAAGTCTCCCCTGTGGGTTATCTACAGTGTAACTTGCTTATGAGCGCAGTGAACAGGGAAATATTGCTTACATTATGCCAAAGTGGTATTTTTTTTTTCATGCAGATGTCATTCCATCTTCTGAGAGCATCAGCAGTCATTACAAAGTGTTAATGCTGGGACTAGTGGCTCTAGTCTGCAGTGCCATGTAACAATCTGCTGAAGGAACAGCACAATAAAGGTACAGCTTTGAGGGGGGGCTGCACAAAGGTTTGTGCCAGCTCAGGCCAGAATGACTTTGGTCATGTAAACAGGGGGGCCAAGAACAGAAAATGCCACAAATGCATTTTGGCTGTGTCTGCTCCTGTCTTTGTAGGAAGCCGAATGTTTTGATATCACCTTTAAGTATTTGCATGTAAAAATTATATGTATGGAATTTGCAAGCCCAGAAACTGTATGTATAGAACTAAAACTCAGCTTAAAGGTGTGCAGGAATGCAGAACAGGTGTTTTCTGGTTTTTTGAATGATTCAAATTTAAGTCTTATATGCTGCTTTTTAGTCTCTTGATATTGATTTCAATATTTGGTTGTCAGTTAAGGTATAGGTGATTCAAAAGCATAGGTTATTCAAAAGCAAAGGCATAGGTTATCCAAAAGCAATGACAACAGAAATCTTAAAAAGATTTAAAAGAATGCATGGCTATTGCCTGTGCAATAGTAAGGACAGGTTCTTTATTTGTCAGTGTCCTCCATCTTCTCTCTTACATAACAGCTTCCATTTCGAACCCTGGCTTTGCAAGGAACTGCAAAATATTTTTTGAAGCAATAATTTCTGTAACTGAAGCTTGAAGCATTCCAGTCTGACAGGTCATTTAGGTATGGAGGAAATAATAATGTATCATGATGGACTAGAAGAGATTGAGATGGCCAGGAAGCTGACACCCCATGGAAAAATATTTACCTCTGCTTTATGCATTTTTGGGTGGGTTACATTAAAATTAATGAACTGCTGCTGTCTTTGGAGGTTTCTCCTTTTCTATATGCAAATTGCAGTGTCTTAGAGCAGTGCCACTGCAATCTGTGTGAGAGGGGAGGTGTCAATGACCACAGAACATAACCTCTGTTATTTATATCCTGAAATGTACAATTTTTGTACATTTTGTTTTATTTTGCATGACAAGTAAAGTGTTCTGAAATAAAAGCATTTAAAGCAAACCAGAGTCAGGTCCAATACAAGACTTGATATTGTAACAGGGTAAAGAATTTTTTAGCCAGTTGAGGCAATAGGATATTTAATATAAAGGCTTCAAGATACAAATGAGTTCTCATAAACACACAATTAACCTGATCTAAGGTAATGAATGCTCCAATACTGGGAGGCAGATAGTGTTAAGGTAAAAAAATAAATATCCAGAAGCAGTAAATTCATCTTGTCACTTGAGGCTTGAGCCAAAGCCTGTGAATCATGGAACTGAAACAGAGGCTGACAGCAATGAATCTGAAACCTGCATTGTGAAAAAAGCTTAATTTGAGAAGAGTTGGTGAACTTTCTCTGTCTTGGCCAATGCCTCAAAGGACAGGAAGGACATTACAATTTCTGCATGATAAGAGGATTTTGGAAACAACTTAAAAGATAAATGAGATTCAAATGCTACTACTTGTTTTCATGTTCTCATATCTCACTATAAAATGTTTTTAATACATCTAATAAAAATAAATTTTCAGGGCTAAGGTCTCACAATGTATTTGCATTTTAAAAATACATATTAAATTATTCCTATACTTTTTGTTTATGTGTGGCATAAAAGGTGTTAGCAGAAAATATACAGGAGGAGGGACTGTAGCCTCCCCAAGCATGGGACTTAAGCAGGTGCTTTCCTACTCATAAAGGAGAGGCACAGGAACCTGCCAGGGCTCTGGAGCAGAAGTCTCTTGCATCTTTTCTGTAAAAGATCAGTGCTTTGAAGAGAGACAGCATTTACTGCAGCTAGAAATACAACATATTTGACTGGGTGCTGTGAGGGCAGTTACCTGTTGGTTGGTTGGGAGAAGAAAAATTTCTAACTATACATCAATTTCTCTCCAGCAGAGACCAAAAATCAGACTGCCAACCTAGACTTCCCATTTTGAAAGATGATTGTGAATACAGTAATTTACCATTTCCAGCAGCACAGCAGTGAGGTGTGTGCAGTATTTAGGGCATATTTCTGACGTTACTGCTTTGACTGGAGTGAAATCAGGCACAGGAGCCAGGCTGGAATGAGGCTGTAAGTGGTAGCCTCTGCTGTCTGCCCATCCAGGAGCAGTTTAGGAATATCTCTGATCCTGCCCAACATCTTTTGGCCTCCCAGCCACAGGGAGCACCAGTGGGGCACAGGGCTTGTCAGCCCAAGCCTCCAGTGCACATCTGGCTGGTAGCAATGGTGGGAGCACACACAGGTGAGGGTGAGGTGAGACTGTTCATTGATATTTTCACCATCATTTCTTCCAGATGTGCTCTGAGATGGCCAGGAAGCAGGTTTGAAAATGGATTTCCCTGTGCGTGGTGCTTGCAGGGTTTACAGCAGCCATGCTCAGCCATGTGACAAAACACCTTCTTGAGTTCCTTTGCCTGGCTCTCTATCCATCTATTTTTTATAATTTTACACTTGGGTCTTCTACATCCTTGGAGAAGAGGAAATCACCAAAAGTAAGACCAAAGCACAGCAAGCACTTAAATAATTTCACTTGTATTTAAATCTCTGAGGTCCCCAGCACTGCAGAGAAAACAACATCATGGGGAAGGATGTTTGTTCACTAAGAAAAGCATTTTGGATTTAGTTACCTAGCTCAGTCTGGAGACATGGCATGAAACTGTGGAGATTAATTTTTGCATTCTTAAAGGCAGTTTTCTTTTTTCTTGCAATGCTTTTATGTCCTAGCCAGCAATGTTAAACACCTTCCAAGTACATGAGAATCTTGTTAACATTTTCTTTCTGGTTTGTTTTTATTACTTATCATCGATTATAGAGTGGATGCACAAACAGGTTAACAGAATGTGCTACAATCTTCTCTAAGCACATGGTTAATGTTTCCTTTAGAAATGTTGCAGCATAATTTATCTTCAGGCCATGCCAGTTCAGCTGTGGAGCACACCTCACTAAACACACCCAGCCTGTCACTGGAGCCCAGAAATCTGTTGGGTTTGCTTGCCCCCAGCTCAGATTAGGCACCTCCTGTGAGGGTCTGAATGCAGCCAGGTGACTCCTCCACAAGCAGTACCAGGAATTCCAGCTTTACTGGCACAGCTGGCAGCTCTGCTGCAGGGACCACTGACTGACACAGGAGCCTTCAACAAGCAAAGCAAAACTTGAGATGCTTGTGGGCACCTTGGGCAACAACTTCAAAAAATACACACTTGAATAAATAATCCCAGTCCTGCTCAAAGAGGAATTATGTTTCAGTTTTTGGAACATAATCCACACGTATACATTCATACATTATTCTTCAGTGATGGGGTAGAAAGTGAGTTTAGGAGGTGTTATTTCCTTGCAAATTCTTTTTTAGTAAATTGTGTTTCTTCCAGAATGGAGTGATATGCAAGGTTTAGGTCTGTGGTACAGACATAAACCAGCATGGTGCCCTCTCCTCATCCAGGCCCTTGCACCTGAGTGAATTTCCTGATGGGGCAAGGCACAGAGACCTCTTTCTTTTGTTTCACTAGTGTGAAAGTTAAGTAAGAAATGATTCCTACATAACTTTTTTTTCTTCTGCAGGATGTCACCCTTTCCCTCCCTCTGTCTGGCCTCAAATTCCCTTAAAACATCAACTATGGCATTCTCTATGGGCTTTCTGAGCTTGCTGCCACTTTCCCAAAAGGACAAGGCTGAGGTGAGATCAGTCCTTACTGTTGGGTGCTAGCAGGACCCTCTGTTCCACAGAACATCTCTTCTGTCTCTAAAGGCTGTTATTTTAAGAAGTAAGAAACTTCATTTTTTACCTGATCTGAAAAAGTAGCAATTATCCTGTATGTATGTAGGTGAAGAGGGGAAGTTGTTTAGCTCCTGTCTCCCTCCCCTTGTCAGAACGTGCACTGTTATGGGAGGTTACACAAGGAACCCTAGCAAGCCTTTTAGGAGAGCCTGATTCAGGAAAGACCCACCACATGTAGACTTTTACATTCCTTATATCAGTTTTCTCTGCATTTGTTTCTGTTGCAGCTCCTGCCAATCTGCAAGAAGAAAAGTATGTTCAGGTGGAGAAAACACCATTGGCAGTTCCTAATGTCAGAGTGCTACATGGGTAAATGAAAGAATGCATATTCCTTATTCCACTCCCAAAAACAAACCCCTAGGAGAAATCCTTTCACTTCTCTCTACTTTGAGAGAGTTTCCTTCTTACTTTCACATCACACACACTCCCCATGATTTGAACTGAGTGTGAGAGGAGCAGAGGTAGGTATGGACAGTGGATATAACCCTGCACATTTCCTTTGGGCTCTCGGCCCAAAGTGTTTTCCAACGCTGTTGCATTTTGTGTTTATAGCACAGCAAAGATTTTCTTGCTCATTTAATTTTCTCTTCCCATGCTGCAAGGCTTAGTTCATTAGCTTAAAAGACTGTCACGCTTCTGGAGAACAGAATATATTTGGCAGGAGTGTATAGTAATTATCTAAAAATTCAATCAAGCCATTTTTTGATTGATTTTTGGGATGAGATATATAGGCTTCAGTAGAATTAATTGCATCCTAGTATTTTTTAAATTTATGTTTAAGCATCAGATTGGCCCACCACTCCCACTTTCTTTGGTACATTTATTTTTTCCTCTTACCAAATACATACAAAGTCTCTTCTAGGTAAATGCTCTGACTGTATTGATTTTTTAAAATTAAATATGCCTTCCACTTCCAGTGATATTAGTATTGTAACACCCATGTAGCTGAAAAGAATTTTTACAGAAGGATAATTTTCAGTCTTTAAAATGCCACTGGCCAAGCAAGTAGACTTTCTTGAAAACTGCAGAAAGTATATGAACATAAAATAACACTGATTCTGACTGATGACCATTTCTTAAGGAATTTGTTTTCATGACATGAACTTAATGTATAAAGCTTAAGGAAGTATTTTAAATAGCAGTGAAAACAAAAAATATGAGACCTAAATCACAAAAGCAGAATGGTATTATGACAGTAATGCCAAAGCTGCTGTTACCAGACACTGCTTGCTGGTGGACCTTGATGAGAAAACATTGCTCAGAAAACACCCCATCAGTGTTGTGATACCAGCACAGCCCCTGCTCCAGGGCTGAGCCACAAAAAGCCTGTTCAGATCTGCATCTCTTACTACATTTTCAGCTGTGATGGATTAGAAAGCAACAAAGAGGATTTCTCAGAGACTGATTTATTATTAACCTGGTTGTGCATTTTGTTCTGTACCTGTTCTGTATCAGTTGCACAGACTGATTTGTGAGAAAGTAAGTCTGAAAATTCATGTGGAGGAAAGCAACAAAGCCAGCAGCAAAAACGCCAAGAAAGCTTTGAACTGCCTGTGTCAACTCCATCCCTCCTGAATTCTCCTGCGGCCTTGTGGAGTCTGAAAGGTCTGATGCATTGGGAACATGACCCTATTAAGTGGCACAGGAATCCAGTGTGAAGACTGTGGTTTTGGTAAAATTAAAGGTGACTGGGTTTGTGGGTGGAGAGGGGAGTGGGGTTATGTGTGTTTACATCAGGAGTTGATACTGGAGATTGGTATATCATTTTCGAATAGCTTAGGAATGGGTTTTTTTCCTATGGTTTGCTTAACTAAAATAATTGGGTCTTCTCAAAAGTATCTGATAGGGGAACCTGGGAAAAAAAAGTGGTGCTAAAACCAACCTGCATTTACTCCATAGCTGAACTTTAAACCTTTTCAACTGTTGTTTTAATGGAACTTACTTCCCCCCGTAAGCAGAATGGGTTTTCAGGTTTTGGAGCACTGTGAAGGTGAATAATAATGGAACTGAATGGTGTGAACCCTTTGGGACTTATTTAATATCTGGAGCAACTCTATTGCCAGTAGGTCTTGCACGTAACACAGGGCACTGTAGTGATGGTTGCACCTGCAGTTACTAATTTGTAACTCCAAAGGCATCTCCTTCCTTATCCTTTTGAGGCAGAATGTTTTTTAAAGAAATTAGGACCAAGCTGGTTAAATATTAACAACACATCACTTGAGATGTGGCTGTTTAAAAACTGTCTGGTTTACCCTTTATTTTCTGTTATCCTATTTTATAATGTAGAAAAATATTTAATATAAATTTTAGTTTCTATTCCAATTATCTTGTATTATCTTATAAAGCTATAATTTAAAAGGCAGGTTCTGTGAGAGCCATTTGTGTCAAGCTCCTGTGTCTTGTTCCTACTTCACCAAAAGAAAAATTAATGGTCTTGTCCCTTCAGATTCAAGAACCTTTTTCAGAGAATATGGACTCTGCTGGATTTTGGTATCTTCATCTTCTCATTTATCCTTATTTTACAGCAGCTGAAAAATTGTCCCAGTCATAATTTCATAAACCATGTGTTCAAGGCTATAAAAGAAATCAGGAAGAGTTTGCATGGATTTTCATTCCAGGTTTGCATAAAGGTAAATGGTCACTGGCATTTTCATTCATTTGCAGTTCTAAAGTCCAGACCAAGATCAGCAAACCTGAGGCTTACCAGTAACTGAGGTGCTAATGGAGCAAGAGAGAAGGAGAGAGTAGGGGTAAGAATTAAAGTGAGTTACACTTTAAATCATATGCAATTGCAAAGTCTAAATCCAAGCTACTGTCTAAGAAACTGCCAGTGCTCCTGCAGTAACGTGTAAGGTCTGTATGTAAAGGGTTGTTCCTTTCAATAGGATTTCCAGTTTGTAGACAAGAGTTATGTTCTGTATTGTAGGGGCAGAGATATGTCCATTTCAGATGTTATTGTTAAAATCTACTAGAAACAGACATCCTGCTACTCATGTAAGCACTGAGCCATGGCCAGCTGCAGGGCTGCAGGCAACACTTAACAAAAAGCACAAGTGGAACCCATTGCAGCTGGTAACTCCTAGGGCAGTAATGCAGCAAACAATGCAGGGCATGCTGCACTGTTCAAAGCAGTGGCTCAGGCAGTGCTCAGCACTGCTGCCAGCTGAGGCTGCTGCTGCACTGTCCCCACCTTGCAGCAGCCAGGGCAGTGATGCAGCCTGCAGGGGTGCTCCAGGGGCAGGCATGCACTGCTGTGGGGGTGTCCCCTGGCTCTGCCCCCCCTCTCTGCTTGCCCAGATCCGTGTGTTACAGCAAGGGGAGCAGTAGCACCCCGGGCTCTGCCCCCTGAAAGCACCAGCCTTTGACACCAGTGTGGCAGCAACTCATTCACAGCTCAGCTGCAGCTCCTCACTATCAGTTTAATTAGCAACACCTTTGAGGACCTGTTCTAGAGCTTAAGTGTGTTTTGTGCTGCTCAAAGTGGCACTTCAGTGCTGCAAGGTGGTTCTAGTAGCAGGTCAAAGGTTGCCACCACAGTCAGCAGGAGTCTTTGCATGGCACTTAAAGTATTTTTGACAGGGTTTTTTTTTACAAGCATTTGCTTTTTATTATTTTCACCAAAATAAAGCATATAGCATACAGTGTTTTCACACATTTAGGAGATAAATTAGTGTATCTCGAATTCTTTAATATGATTATAACATATCTAATACAAAGTTATTTCTTCATTGATTTTAATTTAAATACAGCTTGTTTGCCTTTTTTAAAAAGCAAACTTTTATTGTGTTATCATACATTTCCCCTTGTTAACTTACAGATGTTTAAATAACAACTGGGAAAATACAGTGATGTGTATTGCTAGAGATAAAAAGTTGCTCTGCTAGGATGAAACCTGTATATCAAGTTACCAACCTGTAAATTAAAAAAACCCAACACATTAAATAAATTCTGTCACTTGGACTCATAAAGAAAACTTTAAGAGAATACCAAATACTTCACTTCCAATTTGTTTGTAGAGTAATAAGAAAATAATCCACTTTTTGTATTTCCACACTGATTGGTATGCATATTAATTTATCTTCTACTTGTTTGCAATTATAAATAAATAGAGGTATAAAGACAAAATCTCATACTGCCGTTCCCTTGAATTTACCAGCTACAGAAAATGCATATTTTAAGATCACAAATACATTCCCATTCAACTTAATCAAATACCATAGGACTAACTTCATGTGCTCAGTTTCATGCTGCATAGTTGAGAAAGGAAAAAATCTGGTGGCACTTGGTATCTTTAATGGCACTTCTTTCAGCAAAGGATAGGAAGCATTTGTGTCACTAGCCAGGGTTATCCTTCAAACCAGTCCCTTAAAATAGGTTTGAAAAATACACAGAACACTAAATAAAGCAACAATTGCTGTGCTATGTGCCAAGCTTTAGCTAATGGTGCAAGGATCGTCATGGTTTGACTTCATTTCTCCTTCCAGCAGCAAAGTGATCACAGCCTTGCTCAAGTAGCTGCACGTTCCCTTTTTTCCAAGTGGGTGGGTGTTGTAGAATGCAGTCATGTCACTCTGCAGAGAGGGAACAGAGGCTGCCATTAGTGACTGTGGAAAGCAGCCACACACGGAAACAAGAACAACAGATATGTGAAAAATGCAAACGTGTTTTTTGGACTCTAAACCTAGAGAATAATTCTGCTCAATTTTCAGAAATCTCCCATATGTAATTACCTGCATCTATTTCCTCACTGAGTTTTCCAGGAATGCACAGATACCACCTTCTTAACATTTTTTAAAATGTCAGAGCTGTCAGAGAACAACTGCTCTCCTAGAACATGCAGCTGCATGATGCCTTGTGGTAGAATGGTGAGCCAGGGCCTTGGGTGTACATGAGGAGTAAACTGACTGAAGATTTATTCAGAAGGAAAAGATCCAAGAGCCAAACCACAGGCAGCACATGAACTCATTCATTAATCAGATTACCAAAATAGGTGTCCTTCACTGAACACCTGTTTTTCACAGTTAGTGACATTAAAACACCTGCTTACTCTCAAATTATATATTAGCTGCTCTAAAAAAGGTTTGAAATGCTTTAATTCAGGAAATTGGTTACTTTTATTAAATCAAGGGCAGAGATTGTGTGGAGAAAATATTAAGACTTCTGTAGTTTTAGGGTGTGTCTGAACTTACTAGAATAAATACATTTGATATTTATTACATGTTAACAGGGAATTAACAAAGGTCAAAAGATTTGCAAGCCCATTTAATGGAAGACCATAGTTCAGACAAATCAGGAGTTTTAGCAGTGTTAGGAAGCCTTGAGACAGAGCACCCTAAGAACAAACCCAGACAGGGTTACAGTTCACAGAGCCGGGTTCCAGAAAATTTTAATGCAAGGAGCTGAATTTCCACCAACAATTTTAAATACTAGTCACAACTCTAAACTGGGGGCTCTTTCTAAGAGACAAAAAGGCATTATTCTCAGTAGGTCTGGGCTTGGAGAAAAAGAATCTATCACTTCAACAGAGGCTAGGGCAGCACCAGTAAAAACTGGGCTTTGCATGGAATTTTTCTTTGTTTGTAACCATTGGGGATTTGCAGCTTGTCACAGAAGTCAGTAGCGAATTCCAGATGCTGTGTGGAGCTGCCTCTTGAGAGCCATTTGTATGGATGATGGGTGGTTTTGCTATGGCCACAGAGTCACCACCCTCCAAAAAAGACCAAAAGTATCATAATTTCCAGGAAATTGTGTTCTTTTCTAAACAAAGGTATTGTGCAAATTGACACACTGCTGGGGCTGGGTATCCTGCTTGCTTCAAATCTTAGTACAAAAAATCAGTGGCAAAAGAGTGAACATTGACACATTTGAAAGAGCTCTCAAGCACATCTTGGCTCATCTTTTAAAGGAACTAAATTCAGCAAGAGGAGGGGCTGTTGCATGTCAATGTTAGGAATCAGTAGATTCTTCAGAGCTAGCACAGAACTTCAAATACATTGTGCACAATAAAATGCCAGCTGGAGCAAGGAAGATCATCCTCAGTAGCTCTGGGACTTGTCCCACTGTTTTACTCTTATCTCCTCCTTCAACCAGGCCAATAAACCTGGCTTTATGACAGAATTTCAGAGCTTTGGGGCACCAAAACTTGTAGTGAGAATATTCAGAGATCTTTAAAGCATAAAACCTATCATTCTAGTGAAGAAAATATTAAAAGCATTTATTTCTTTATTTGAACTTTAACCAAATGTTTGCCAGTTCATGAATTCAACTCTAGCAGAAAAATCAGTAACTAAGAACAGTTCTGTATCTCAAGTTCTTACTTTATACTGTCAATATGGATTCTTTGGTTATTCAAGTTTTCTTAGTCTCTGTGTACATAAGATCCTAAGTTCACACTTCCTTGCTGAACTTTAGTTTCTTTTCTTTTGTTATTTTTAACTCTTCTCTGTTCTAGTGCCCCTCCTAATGAATTCTTTCCCCTTTGAGAATAACTCTTCCAGCTTACCGAGAGTCCCATTTCAGAGCCATGGAACACAGAGTATTCTCCTTACTGTAACATTTTGAATTTACAACTCAGCAATAAAGTGCACCTCTTTCATCTCTGCTTAGGGGCTCTTTGCAGACCTAGGCAGCACTTGGGTGAATTAACACATTAATTTCTTATTTGTGTTCCATTCTGAACTTCTGTCAATTGCTTTCTCCTCTGAACTGCACAGAATTAACATTTGGAACTAACTTCAATAAGAATGGTAAATTCTGTAAGACAGCAATATTTTACTCACTTGATTTTCAGCTCCCATTGGACTGCTGTGATCTTTCTGAAAGTCATGAAATGCTTCTTGCACCACCTTGTCCAAGTCCACTTTGTCCTGGAACTCTAGCTCAGGATTTCTCTCCAAAATAACAGATATAACCATCAGCAACTAGAAGGCAGAAAAAGATTGTAAGACCTTAAATTTCATTTTTTAAAATTCAGGTTACATAATAGCACTGCTAGTAATTGCATATGCCTCTTTCAAGCAGGAAGCCATTTAATAATGGCACAGGTAATAGTGCACAGATAATAGAATTCTGACTTTGATAAAAGAATCACTGGAAAAGCAGGCTTTTATGAAAGGTTACAATTGCTGGTGACTGCCTAGGGAAGGGCATGGTGTAAATGATTGGCATTAACATCTAACTTGGCTGGGAGCCAGGGAAGTTATTTTCCATTTTATTCAGTTCACTGTGTGGCTGCACAAATGCTGGGGAGAAAGTGAAAAGCTGCAAACACTGAACTTCAGCATTTGCTGTTCTGAGGCATAATCACAGATGCTTAAATTCTGTTATGACAAAGTTTGTAAAAACCAAAGACAACAGTCAGCAGTAAAGCCTCAGTTCATCAGAATTTACGTTACTTACATCTGAAAAGGGTTTAAAACAGGAAGGTGAACATGATGAGTGTCCTGTTGTAACACCCACAAGTAGGCAGTGGCTGCACTGCTCACCTTGGCTTTGGTAATTTTGTTCTTTTAGCAAAAACTGGGGGTGCTCCAGCAAGCAGCCTCGGCATGAGCTGTGAGCCAGAGCTGAGAGGGGTTTGATGCTCCTGGGGAGGAGCACGGACATGGGGACTAACAAGGAATGCTGCTGACAGCACAGATGCCAGGTACCAAGGGTGCAGCTACCCCTGATTTGTTCTAAAAGCAAAAGCAAACATTGTGTGCAGTGGGGGGAGGGATTTAAACAGCCTCTTGCTTTCCTGTTAGGGAAGATGGCTGATTCAGGAGTGTAAAGCTACTCACTAGACAGCCTCAGCAAAAAGTGAAAGAAGAATCCTTCAGAGGGCAAGCTGGTTATTTTAGAGCAGTTTTCCTTAGATCTAGGAAATTGTTAGGAAAAGGCATGGGCTAAGGACTTGAAGGAAAGCTATACTGGAATTATTAGATTTTTACCTCCTCTGAACTAATTGTATTGGTAGTGTCATTAATATTTGCTGAAGGAGAAGAACATTGTGAGCTCGCTCTGTTCTAAGCATGTAACAGGAACCTGTTTAATCATAAAAATCTATGGAGAAACCTGTGAAGCAAGTGTTTATATGGAAAATGCTATTTCTTCAAATATTTGAGTCTAGGTTATTTTTTTGTTTTGTTTTAGGCTGTAACATATTAATGCACGTTAGAAAATGTCATTAAGTATTGGCCACAGACCTCCACGATGATCTGCCTGTATTGTGGCTGGTCGATGTTTTGCAGCATATCTTCAACTAGGAGGGAAAAATTCATTTCATACATGGTCATATCCGACAAGGTTGGTTGCTGAAAAACAAATCATCCTTTTATTCAAAGACCACATGCATTAAATCAAAGCCACCCCCAGGCAGAGCCTACTTGCTTGTTGAACAAATAATATTCAACTAAGAAATAATGACCACTGTAGGATCAAAAAGGGAGCAGATTTCAGAGTCCATGACTTGGAAAGAATCTTCTACTCTTATGGTTTTATAAATGTGCTTTAATAGAAATAATTTGCTTTCATTCTATTCTAATTGGATTTTACTCCAAACAAAATAGAAAACTTGACATTTTTTTCCCCCAATTAACAAGTTACTCTAAGTAAAACATTATGGCATAACACAGCCATTAATGAGAAGGTATTTCACCATTACTAGTCAGGTGAAGAGCAGGAGCTGAGCCTCTCTGTGGGGTTACCTGGGGGAGGAATCTCCCTGCCACGATCAAGCCGTTGGGGGTTCTCTCCAGGATCTGCCACACGCGGTCGTAGAAACCCGATGGAGTTCTGTTCAGGGAGCCATCCAGCTGCCTCCTGTTCAGCCAGCTCCTGTGGGCACACAGGGACAGCCTCAGCAACCCTGCCCTGCACAGCCAGGCAGGTGAGCAGTGCCCCCAAAGCCACCTCAGCTGCACACACAGCACAGGCTGTGCTCTCTGCTGACAGAGGTTTTGCACCTGAAGCACACACAGGGGCTCAGCGTGCAGAGATCACAGTGTCACCCCTGGGGGTGTCTGTGCTTTATGGAACTGCAGAAGAAGCAGCAGCTGTGAAATCCACCAGTGTAGGCCAGTAACTGTAGCATATTCATCAGATCTAATCACATAAGAAAAATGCATTTCAGCATTGTTTTCAGAATTGCTGAAGGCAGGGGTTTTTCCTGATGGTCTGTAGAAAACAAGTGGCCTGCAAATTTAGAAAATTCAACAGAATGGTTTAGTAAAACTAAGGCTTTAAGCAAACTGAGTCACATTCTTCATGAATCACAAATCCTGTTTGCCTTCAGAAGCATACCAGCTTTTTTCTTTTTTACTTAAAACCATCAGGTGTGGAATTTAATTTTCTTATCTTTTTCTTCTCAGTGTTACTGTAGGAATGGGGCTTTAGCCAAAATGTTTAAGACACCAACAATGGAACTTGAAGAAGTGGCATCCATGGGTATGAATTAATTGGTGGATTCACAAGACAGATTTAAGTCTTTTGTGGCTGTCCTGAATGTATTTGACAGAGAAGACTTCCTCAAGTTACTTAGTCCTTTGCTGCTTTATGAATTTTAAGTAGAAAAATCACCACACACGTTATTTTTTTAGGAAAGCTATAATTAAATTACTGCTTTGCAACATGCCTCATGTCTTTCTGTATTTCTAAGACCTGATTCTGGTAGGCTGCTTGAAAACAAAACAAAAAAAGGGAAATTCCCATGTCAACTTTAACAATGTTGTTTTGCAGACCTTTCGCAGCCTAGCTCAAATTAATTCAGCACTAATAAGTTGGGGGTTTAGTTTTTGCTCCATTTATATTGGTAGATTAACATAACATGCTTAGACAGAAACCACTTGTCTGTAAAAATGTAAAATGACCTGTTCCTGCAGACATCAGTGTGCTTGATGAAATTACAAAACAGCTTGCATTAAAAACCCCTTACTCTTAAATACCAGAGAAATGGTGAGAATTCCTTCTGAGAAACAACCAGTAAAGAGAACACTCATTCTGACAACTCCATGCATGGTTTTACACTTAAGTTTCTTAGTGTAGCTCCCTCCCAGCTACACCAGAAAGTACACAGAGTGTTGGTTTGGGTTTTTTCTGTTTTGGTTTTTTTTTCCTTTTTAAAGAATAAAAGGGAAAAAATTATCACTAAGTGGTGCATTTTCTGAACAGGTTTGAGCTCCAGGTAATTGGGATACATTTTCTGAGAACAAAGGAGATGTTCAAAGTTAACCCTGTAAAGCCAGGGCTAAGCCAATGTACAATGTGGGCTCTTTCCCTGTATAACTGTATTGGATAAACATGACAAGGTAAGAAAAAATGTCTAATCAATCACTTCTCAATTAAATACTCAACTACCAAAACATCATGTCTACTATGACAGTTCCATCTTATTCTCTGTACAGCTCTATCCTTGGATTAGGATAAGAGAACTTCCATAAAAGCAAAAAGACCAGTGGTGTGGTAAAAATAACAAGTTGCTTTCTTATTACAAGAAAGAAGTATTTGAAGCTGTCAAAAATGCTCTGACCCACCTACATTAATAGGGTCAGGAAGAGAGTCCTACAAACAGAATAAGCAAAGTGAGTTTCAGAGCTGTTTGGACCATTAAAAGAACAGTACTCAATTTAAAAGGAGTTTTTTGCAATCTTGTGACCTACATAAATAGATTAAAAAGTGTAAGCTGTGGCGTCTGTGCTTGCAAAAATGTTACCTTCTGTGAAAACTTGGAGAGAGGTTAGTTGTGGAGAGACTGTTAGGGAGGTAAATAGAGCATTAGCCCTTCCTATATGACATATTAATTGGCAGTGAGCTATGGTATCACATTAGCAGAGATTTTTTTTCTAAAAACATTACAAGAGTAGGAAAAGCTGTCCTCAAAAAGAAAAAAATAAAAAGGAGGAGGAAAAAAAATTGTATTCTGTATTTCCTGGCAGGAAGAAAACTTTTAAAAACAAGTCACTAATGGGCAAAGAAAAACGAGTTAGCAATACTATACAGGAAGAAGTTAGAAAAGAAGTTAGAAGACTGAGAGTTTTGAAGGATGTGCTGGTGAGCTTTTGTACTCAGATAACCCAGAAAAGAATTCTCATCCTCAGAAACTGAACCCAAGTGCCCTTCAGTGACCTCCCCATCGTGTGTTACAGGAATCAAAAGCAGCAGCTGCTGTGGCAATGCAGGTACAATCTCTGCCCAAAGGTGGTGCTTGAATTGCTTACTGAGATTGACCAAATGCTTCCTAAGAGCATTAATATTGAATGGAAAATGCTGCAAAAGGGCTGTTCTGCTATGGTTTTACAGGGCAATGGCAGCACCAACATGAGCACAGACAGCAACTAAGCAGCAAGAACTGATAAGCACAGCCAAGACTGTGAAAAGCATCTGGGAGATCCAGAGCAGAGCCAGTGGCACTGCAACATGAGGCAGTGACTGAAGGAGCTCCTTTCTCAGGCATTGTAGACTGGGGAAAAACACAGGTGAGTTTTGAATGAAGCAGAAACATAAACATTGGGATATGTGGTGTAATTCCTCTTTGTTGAGAGGAAAAGCCCATCACCCATTCAGTCAAGGACTATGGAAATTAGCAGTATTATGTGCCAAAGTTTAACTTAACTGGAAGTAAAACCAAGAGAAAGAGTTTTGACTTCACCTTTATCAATAAAGTTAAGTAGAAATATTGCAATTTTAACTTTTGTCTCGCATACTTGGTATCACAATGAATGTTCTTTTTGGCAGCTGGTTATAGCTTGGAGAAAAGATTCTGAGTTTCAGGCAGTACCACTATCTTTTAAGCATTCTAGAGAACATCTGCTCTTACTCATATAATAATCTAGAATAAAGCAGGCACTGAACAGCAGACAAACTGTTCCTACAAGTTACTTAAGTGGAGGTATTGGGTAATTTTGGGCTCCTTTCTCCACATCAAAGAGTGTAACAGTTCACATTACAGCAGACAGATCTCTTTTCTGTGGCAGTAAAGAGACTTCCACAAAGATAAAGCTGAAAAGGGAGTATGCAATAGAAAAGAAACAATTCTAGAACCTGGGCCTATGTGAAAGAATAAAAAAGTGCATTTTTGCTACCTTCCCATAAAAATTCCGTAACTGATTACAGATGCCTGGTGATTGCCCACCAAGCAGTTCAGGAATGAAATGTACTTGAACAGAGGTTTCTGAATGACACCAGGAGGCACAGCCCCAGAGTCGTTACCTGCCCGGCTGCTGAGGCTGCAGGATATCCAGCAGGAGCTGCTTCACCTCACTGGGGGACATCTGGTACAAGTCCTTGGCTGGCATGTCCCCAGCACGGATTTGCAGTTCATACTTCATTGCATGGATAATCCATCTACATAAGGGGAGGAATAGATTTATTCATTAAATACAAAGTTTCCAAATAGGAAAAATTAGTCTAATAAAACAGCTCATAAGAATTCCACACAATCCTGCTATTTGGCTGTCAGGACGTGCATGAAATATCAGACAAACACTCTCCTACTCTTCCTGTTTGATTGGAACATGATACAAGCTGAAAGGGATAATGCAATTAAGAAATGTCTTGTGGACTGTGCTTTCCATAGAGAAGATTGATTGGACTACATTCCCTATATTCCATGTTCATTAAGATCAACATTTACCTGCCTTTTGATGTTGAAATTCCTACTCAGAATTATGCTCTGACTATATATGCATTTTGCTGATGAGTTTTAAAAAGCCATAAAATTTACAGTATTTTACATTTACGAAGACTTCAGGGCTTATTTCTAGTTTTAGCCTTTGAAATTCCTTTTTGCAGTCTATCACACTTTCTGCTTCTTTTTGAAAAAAAAAAATTGATTCAATAAAAATATAGCAACAGTGAAGATTTTTAGCCTGAGGTATTAGAGGGGCAGAACTTGGCAAAGTGTTGAAGGAAAATGCTGAGTTTTATTGTGCACATTATGTAAAACCAGTGCTCCAGCCTCTGATGCAATATCAAAGATGAAATAAGGTACAGGTACATCAGAAGCCAGACAAGCACAGAACTCAGCCTCTTACCCTCCTCACTGGTTCAGTTCAAGTAGGCATTACTAACAAAAGGAAAATGAACTAGTTTTGCTTCAAATAGTCCAGAACACCTGATCAAGGCTGGGGTGCAGCAGAGCCTTTCTGTGTTTATCTGAAAATGCAGTGAGAGATTTAGGCTATCATCTCTATAGCCACATTCCCTGGTCATTTAACTGTTCACCTAACAAGGTGCAGAATGTTTTTGCTTATGTAAGTCACATTGTTTTCTGTGGAGTTCTTAGTAACTATACAGAACCTGGAGATGCCTGGCCAGCTGATTCAGTGTTGTTTTACATCTGAGATTTCCAGGACCATGCATTGGAGGTACAAGATAGCAGGGAGTATTGGGGCCTATTACATTATGCAGAACATGCTACTTTCATTTCATTTAGCAGGTGGTGAGAGTCCTTCTCTTGTTACTAAGATTAACAACACAACTGGCTCTTTCCCCACTATGACTCAAATGTGTCTGTGTGTGAGTCCCTCGCTGGAATTTTCTCTTTGCAGTGGCCTACAAGGCACACCAAAGTCAAGAGTGGACCTTCTGCTGAGCTCTTCACTGATAAGAGGTGAATTCAAGTCAGTTGGCTGGGAGTTTTTACAGTAATAGGGCTGTCAGAAACTTGATCTATTTCAACATGAAACCCTGAAAACAAATCAATAACAAGACACTAAATCAAATCATTATCAAACTGGAACGGCACTTCTGTGAGAAGGTTAATTTTGCTCACTGGAGTGGGTGATAACACTGAAATAAAGGAAATTGAATCTCTAGCATTAACCTTGGGAGAAAGAAAAAAAAATTCAAAAAGGATTAGCTACAGAGAATAAGGAAGGGGAGGAAAGAAGAGCAACATGGATCTGTAGAGGGGACAGAAAATCATTTAAGAGCAAAAGGATACTTGCAGTTAAATGTAATACAGGCAATTTTTGGTTTCATGATGACTGAAATGTACTGCTAAAGAAGAAATACAAGTCTTGTATACTAGAAAAAAGGCTGCTGGTATCTACCTCCAGTGCTGAAATGCTGTATTTTTCTCTATGGAAAAAGACAGGGAAGATTAAACACTTAAGTTCTGATTCTAAAGTGTGCTCACGGATTCTGTAAGTCTCAGTCAGTAGCACCTGGCCTCTTCAAAGAAGTGCTTATTCAAATGCATGTCTCTTCCTCAATGTGAAAAAATTAATTAACTTCTGGGGGTAGCAAAGTAAATGCAGACACCATGGAATATGACAACACTCCAGCACAGCCTGTTTGTAGGTCACCTTGTCAAAGCACTAAAGAGAACAGGTGGGAGGTAAATGATGTTTTAACCTTGATTCAAGGCTGTGGCTCTCTGAAGACTGTACAATCCCCTGCAATCCCAGGGGTAACAAAGAACAACAGGTTCTTTACTGACCCAATGCGGATCTTCAGCATCCCACTGAACAGCTCTGGGGAATTGGAGATGATCCAGCCAATGTGGATGACAAGTTCCTGCTGCACCACGGCTTCTCTTTCATCTTCTAATCGGCATTTATCGTAGAGCATGTCCTTAATCACTGCGGGGGACAGCGGGTTAGAAATGACAGCTTCCTCCTGGCCAAAGGCTCCCAGTGTCACCTGCAGCACAGGGAAACAATTCAGATAGGCACAGGAAGAACAGCACTGCAAAGCAATTCAGAAACTAAACTGCATCAACTTTGCTTTGCCTGTTAAAAATTTCACAATACAAGGGTACTTTTACGTCAATGGCTGATGCTTGTTAATACTGTTAATTGGATGCTATTGAAGTAATAAACTTCACTAACAACCACACTGAATATGGAATATATTTTCCCAAATTAAAATAAAAATACAAGCCCACTGTTTTGTTTATAATCAGGACTGTACATTAGGTTTAGAGAGCTATATAATCTCATAAATTTCAGCTGTAAAACTCAATTAAAATTCAGAATTAAATTTATAGTTTTGTTTTCTTATTTCTACTAGCATGCTAAAAGTTACAGCCTTAATTTTAAGAAAATATATTGCTGGTACTGGATTGTTTAACCACAAAAAAAGGATTTTATTAAAAGTCTGTTTTGTTTTTAACCTACTGTCAGGAAGACAGCAACACTAGTTTTGCTGCTATAATAAAGATTATTCTTATAATGTGATCAAAGAAGGGACATTAGGCTAAAAAGTTGCCAATAGCCTCAAATGATGTTGCATGCAGGTGTGGTCTTCTCTACAGCTGAGTAGCACCAGCAGCACAAACCCAGACCTCAGTCTGGAGTAAGACAACAACACTGCATATAAGCAGTTATACACATACATATATTTAATACAAAAATACAGAAATAGTCAATTCATATTATTTAGAAGCAATTATTCATTTAAATGAATTTAATTTAAATTATTGTGCTGGGGAAGAAGAATAATGTTCTCCTTAGGAAAGGAAAAAACACTGACGATTAAACTTTGAAATAGAAAACCCTGAAAGACCTTTGGCTCAGGTGCCACCCACGTGGCAAATGTAATCGTTCTCTGTGTGATTGGGCATTTTCATTAAAGAAGTCTTTCAAAAGATGCCTTAATACTTCACTCCATCTACTTTTGTCAAGTAAGAGGGCATACAGATAAAAGCACAGACAGGTTTGGGTGGGAAGGGACCTTAAAGATCATCTCATTACAGCGTTCCTACTCCAAACCCCGTTCCACCCAAACACTCCCAGGGATGGGGCAGCCACAGCTTCTCTGGGCAACCTGTGCCAGGCCCTCATCACTCTCACAGGGAAGAGTTTCTTCCTAAGATCTATTTCCTTTTAAACCAATTCCCTCTTGTCCTGTCTCTACACGTCCTTGTCAAAAGTCGCTCTCCAGCTCTGTGGGAGCCCCTTTAGGCACTGGAAGGGTTTCCAAGGTCTCCCCAGAGACCTTAAACCCAAGGAGTTACAGAAATCATGCCCCTTCCTGTCTTCCATAAATGCTGAACTGTCTTTTCAGTTTTATTCTTTCATTAATTAAAATAATTATTCAATTCCAAATACAATTATTAAACATATCTTTATTTTCTCTGGAATTCTCTTCTTTGCTAAGGTTTTTCTTAAGCCATGGCACATTTTTAAAAGAAGCATCAGAGGCCTTTAAAATGAACAAGCCTTTTGTTTAGTTTCTGTTATCATTCCTTAATGCAGTTCTGAGGAGCAAAGACTTACCTGCTTGCCCTGAACTAAAACATTAGTAATAGATGGTGCAAGGCTGTCCACTAGTTTACCTAAAAGACTTGCTGCGAAGCGCACAACAGACCTGAGGGCAGAAAACAGAGCAATCCCACTACATATCACATGCTAGTTTAATGAATTCAGAGAGCAAGCTGAAATCTGCCACAGCAGAATCTCTAAATTAACTCAGTGAATGCAGACATTATTTACTAAATGGAATTTGGATCAGATTTTATGCAATCTTCTGTAGGTTTTCATTTTTTAGTTTAGATATAGGTTAATGGATCAAAAATATATTTAATTAGAACTCATTAAACTACCAGTTCCATAAAAAGCTTCTTGTTCTCTTCTCGACACCATCTTAAACAAAGGCAGGGAAGAAATGCCAGCTCCTCTTTTATGACATTTTCATCATTTTGCAAGATAACTTTGGTGATTTTTAAATCTATTTAAGGAAGTATCAGAAAGATTTTGCAAGAAAAAGTATAACACACAACACCAAAGCCTTGTTGTGTGTTCCATGCTGAGGTAATATTTTGCATGTGCAGCATGAAAAGAAGAGACTTGTGTCACCTGCCAGGTTAAAAACAAGCTGTAACTTCTAAGAACCACGTTTTTCCATATATGCAGTAGATGGTTAAAGATAGGAATACATTTAATAATAATTTCCTGACAAAATACAAACCTAACAGACATGTAATTGAGCTTTTCTAGCATAGGTTTTGGGGCTACTAAGAGCTATTCAGAGAGATGAGGAATAAGCTGGAATATTCTATGGTGTTAGTAAAAAAACTCAAACAGTTGATGTTGATTCCTGTGAAAACTGCTACACACTCCTTAGGATCAAGAGCAAAGCATTTTAAAAATGCATTAGCTGACACTATCAAAATGCAAATAAGCAGAAAAAAAAATCTCACAGAGCTGCACTTCAGATTTGTGGGCACTTTACCTGTTTCCCATGTACCAGTAAAGTAGTAATATGTGGGGTTATAGAAGAAGAAAATTTCTGTGCAAATGCAGCACTGTAGCGCAACACCAACCTATATGTGTGTCACATGGCAATCATGGAAGAGAAATGAAAAACAGTTTACATATTTTGTTCCTAAAAATACTTCTGATTTTTATTAATTATAAAAAATACCACCAAGGTATTTTGGTTCTACGTCATTATTGGCAAAGGCCCATTTAACTGTATGTAGAGACAAAAATGAAAAATATATTTATATTTACTGACCTGTTATGAATATTACAGAGTGAGACAACAGAGTTCAGGACACACTTGACTTTGATAAAAAGAAATTAAACTTCTACTGAGCTTCGGGGCAAAGAAATTAATAAACAACATGTAAATATCAACCTACTTGCTGAAACCTTTTAAAGTTATTGTGTCAAAGTCAGGCTCAAAGCAAATTACTTGAGGGCAATAAATCTGAGTCAGTGCATCAGCTTGAATGATTTATATCTGATCACCAGCCTTCCTACATAAAGCTATTGACAATATTTTATCATGCCCTGTAAGAAATAAGAATATTAATATTCTTCTCACATTATTCCAATTTTATGGGGTCTGTGTATTGGCAATAGCACACAGTGCAAAACAGCCTATTGCTTTTGTATTTCAAAAGATAACAGTAAGGAACTGCTTCTTAATTTTTTAAAGCCTATTAAACCAGACCTTCAGCTGCTGTGCACCAATACATCTGTCAGGAAAGCTGCCATTTTCCCTTAAGTGTGTGAGAATCCAGCCTTACTTTCTATAAACATATTAGGAAAACAAAACTGGTGTAAGCCAGAAGGAACACGATAGTTGTATACAAACCAGAGCTTTCTGCTGCCAGCTCGTCTGTAGATTCTTTCAATATGCTCAGCAACAGTACCTAAAGGCATTGAACAAAAAAAGAAAAACAAAACACAAGCAAAAAAAAGATGCACAGGTTTTCATTTAACAGTAATAAGGCAAGTTTGATGAGACCAGTTAATTCTGCTTTAGTAAAGCACTTATCTATTATGCTCCACATCTAAAATTCAGATGCAATCAAGTCCCCTGTCTCCCAGTGTATGTTGTTATGAGAGAAGCCAAACCAGACTTCAGCTGAATTTGCTGCTCATGCTGTAGAGACACCTACAATATCACCTGTTCTTGCAATACATTGGGGAAAATCAATCTACATATAGATTTGGCCTACAAAGGTACACCCCATCATAAGGTTCATCCAAACTGCAGAACCTAAAGTTCTTCAGCCTCTGTTTTTAGATTTGTTTTATTGACTGGGTGATTATTGAATGTCAGTCTCAGGAGTCTCCACGCAGGGAACTCTTAGTCAGTGACTCAGACCATTTAATACGAGGTGCATATTAAAAAGGTTATCATCACCCACTGTTTGATATGGGATGGCAATGAGAGGTCTGTACAAGTTGGCTCTGAACACTCAGAGGCACAATTGCATTTTTTGTGGACCTGATTGATTTCAACAGCGTTTTTAAGCTCATCATCACGATCGAATGTTGTAAGTGGTAACACTGCTGGCTTACAGAGGTCAGAGAATCTGCCTTGAGCTGTTCCTAGAGCAAAGAACACAACCAACAAAGGACTAAGGAAAGCTCCTGAGGCTCCCAAAGCCTCACAACACTACAGGTAACTGCTGGAAAAGGCCACTTCAGAGCCTACAGGGGCTGATGTGCAGATTGCAACCACGACTTGCAACAATGCACTGGGTTATCAGGCAGTGGGTTTTATTCCACTTGACGTGGCTTTCCAGTCCTGAGTGCAGTTTTGGGCACCACAAGAAAAGAAAGATAAAAAGATATTAGAAAGTAGCCAAAGGATGCACAGGAAGATGGTGAAGGATTTAGCAGGGAAGCCATGTGAGGAGTGGCTGAGGTGATTTGGCTTGTTGAGCCCAGAGCAGATGAGACTGAGGAAAGACCCCACTGGGTCCTGGCCCAGCTCAGGAAGCTCTCAGGCACACAGGGGACTGCTGGGGTGTCCTGTGAGGGATGATGATCCTTGTGGATCCCTTCCAACTCAGAATATCCTACAGATGCCATGATATTTTTAACACAGCAATACAGATATAATGTATGTTTATGTCAACATGACAGCTCTTCTCCACATGAACCAGCCATCTCATACCAAAATTAAGAAGCAGGGCTCTGTAACATGAGGTGAAGTCCCACTACTTGATGAAGAACTAAGAGCATATTATTTGATTTGAATAGCTCTCTTTTTCTGAGTAGTCATATATAAAAAACAACTAAAAAGCAATCTTTGGAAAAAAAGACAAAACACCAAACTTTGCAGTACAAAATCCCAAAGCCTCTAGTAGCCTTTTCAGAATTATATTACAGGAATTTAGACCCTGAGTTCTAAAACAAAGCCCTAATACAAAACCAGTGTTTCACAGATACATTGAATTGAAGTCAGATTACATCAAAGCAGAATAAAAATTCAGTATAAAGCCTCATATAGTTCAGAGTGTTACAGACATTTAAACTCATGTTTTGTTTCTGTTTTCTTTGTAAGGTCAAATCCTGTATTTTTTCTAATCTATGCATTCCAAATTACAACCAGATACAGCACTGGCCTACAAACAATCTAGAAGCATTCATACATCCAGCAGCTCATTCCCCACCACACCATCCATTTGCACATCCTATTCAATGCAGAAATAGCTCTAAATGGCAGAGAAAAGAGCTCCACAACTGCTGGCATGCACAGCTGTTTTTCATGTTCATTGCAACTAAACATAGAGCTGCTTCCTCAGTGCTCAGAAGAGTCAAATGGAAGAAGCTCTTACCTTCCTTGGTGATAAAACTGGGCCCTTCCCTTTTAAGCAGTATACTTGAGAGTAACACTTGACTTGCCAGGCAACTGCAGTCCTTAAATAAAAAACAGCAACAAGAGAACCATAAACAGCCTTCAGATTGTCACTGAAGCAAAGCTAGAAGAGCTATTATAAGTTTCAGGTGAAGCCAAAGGGCCTTTTCTTCTTTTCAGTTTAAGGAAAAGTCTATGTATTTTATTTTCAAGGGGATTTCACAACTATTCCATACCCTGTGTATGCTGTATCCTTGTCACTGCTGCTTGCAGAGGCTCCTGTGTGGATCATATTAAGCTGTAATAATTTGACCTTGGAAGAGTTTCCTGATTTTTCCTTCTCAGGTCCTTTAATTTACAGCAGAAATGCTTGTAATGAAATAGGGAACCAAGCAGAACACTTTGTGTGTTTGTATCAACACTAGATCTAGAACAGTTACTGGTTTTCCTCTAGACAGGAAACCAATGGCAGACTGGAACTCCCCCTTGATGCCATTAAGAAGTTCCCAGTCCATCCAAGTGAATCCCCACTGCTCAAGTCTTTTGATTTGCAGTTTGTCAATAGAATATCTGTTCTTAAGGCACGTGACAAATGGGTCCCCTCCTAGATGGTCACTGAGCACCAAGGATGCTTGGGGCACCTGGGAGAACTGAGAGCCAACAGTTACACAGTGAAGGGCCAGGAAGCTCTGGGATAAGATAAAGAGGAGTCCCTGAGTATGGAGAGGAATATCAGACATTTTATGTTATCAGCTGTGCCCCAACACTGACCATGCTGATCTAAGAAGGCTGCTGGTAAAAAGAGTATCAGCACAGAATTTTTTATTTCACAAGTATGAAGTTACACTGTATTTTTATCAAGTTTTCTTACATTAAGTTTCTGCAGGATCTCATATGTTGACTTGTTTTTCCAGTCATTAATATTTACATCTGGTTGCTGCTCAAGTTCAGAAGCATTGGGAGTACTAGATTGTCTCTTGACTTTTGAATGTTTTGGAAGATCCAGCTCCTCCAAACTCTTAAATACAGGAGCCCTGAAAAATAAGTATTTAATTTCTTCATGGTTCAGAAAATATTGTAATAATCACATAAGTCATCACTACTATTTACACATAGCCTTACTCTTCTGTTTCAGTGATGCTTAGGAAGTCAAGTTGTTCAACAACTGCTCCAGAAATTAATGTCTGAAATGAAAAATTGAAAACAAATTTTAAAATATGTACATAGCTATATAGTCTTATAATCTCAGTATGTTGCTGGTGGTTTCCATTGAGAAAGTAGTTTGTTTATCTACAGTTCCAAATATTTTACACTTTCAGAGTACTTTTGCTCATTCATGAGAAAAAAGCTGAAGGCAGCAGAAGCCTCTTGGGGCTGCTGTCTCCTTTTTGCCTGTGTTCCATTGTTCTTTTGCCCTGTTCAACTTCATCAAGCACTGCCCACCCCCCAAAGCCAGGGCTGAAAACACTTGAGACTGAGGGTTTGCATCCCTCAGTCCTGCACAGTCCCCATGTTCTGGTCCCAGTGCTCACCATTCCAGGGATGGCTGAAGGCCAGAAGTTTTCCTGTCAGCCTCACTGATGTTTCAGGCAGATACTACAAAGAGCATTCCCACTCTCTATTCATTCCCTAATCCAAGCATGCCTGGCCTAAGTTTGCACATCAAATGCAGCTTACAAATACTTCCATCTCCAAAGATTACATAGCTGAAACTCAGTGCTGCATTTATCTGATGTAGTCATTACAATTCATTCACTCTGAATTTATACAAATTCCCTACTTATCTACTGCCAGAGGAAATGTATTGTACTACAGCATTTTTAAGACTGCTTTTGATGGTTCTCATTAGCTAAATAAAACTGAGTGTGTTTTGTGAACTTTTATATTGCATTTTCATTGTACATGAGTTGCAGTAAAACATTGATGTGTTACACTGTGAGATGACAGAATATAAAAACCCTGCTTTGCTTTTATTACTGGTGCCATTCATCCTTTGCCTTGCACATCTGCTTGAACACATGATGACAATGAAGGTAAAAATCAGAAAAGAGCTACAAAACTCCTGAGCATACAAAATTTTAAATTAAATCAGATTTGGTATACTTTAGAGGAAAAAAAAGAGCATTCACCCAATTAGAGATACACATTCTCCCTTAGCCATGTTTAACATGTGCACCTAAATGAAGCAGCTGAATGCAACTAACAAAGATCAATATATATTTTGTTGGAATAAATGAATTATTCAAGAAAACACCAGGAATTAGACATGTCCCTTGTTCTTTTCCCAAATCCTCCCCTATAATGAAACAAGACTGTTAATAAAATGTGCCAACTATGCAGTAAGTCAGAGATTCCAACTCAGCTGCTGGAGCAGGCACAGGGTGTCCCAGCAGGAAAAGCACCCACCACCATCTCCAGTGGCCTTCAAGTCAGGCAAACATTTGTTTGCAGTCTTCCCATGTGCTCTTTTTAATGGCTAACAAATAAAGCAAAGACCAGGGACTGTCACCATCTTAAACCCTTTAAAACAACTCCTTACTTTTTATATTAGAAAAAGAATCTTTGCAGAAGGTCAGTGAGCATGGAAGGCAAGGTTTACTCCCCAATGGCTGTCCAATGTAATGCTTAGAACAAGGACACAGGTAGATGGAGACATTTCTTGTCTGATAAACCTTTCTTGCAAGGCAAGAAATTCAAACCTAACAAACAAACCAAACCATAACAACAACCCTGTAGCCAAATGAAAGGTTTTCCATGGGCAGTAATGGCATTTGCTATAGAGGAGTCAGTGGTACCAGGAGACACTACATGACCTACATGTGAGCAGGAATACATACATAAATACTTAAAGATTCCAAGGATATCTTAAACCATCATAGCTAGAAGCATTTCCTTTCCCAATGACCCAGCTCTTCTACAAATTAATGGTTTTCTAGGGAACAAGAAGTCATTATTCTGTCTTTAGTCTTCTCTCACAAAAAAAGGATAGTTCAATAGGTGTAAACTAAGATTAACTGCCACATAGGAGTATATAAAATCAGCACCTGTCTTGGTAATTTTCACATTTTAATGAAGGAATGTTCCTGCTTTAAGATTCATTCAAACAGTAAAGATGCTAAACCTAGATCTTAGTTCTTGTAAGAATTTTAATATATGTGAAGTACCCTTTTTCCCCCTTCGTGATTACCTAATCAAAAGAAATCCCTCAGTGCTTGACACCGTGGCTTTATCCTTTGGTAGTAATTTCACAAGATTGCCCAACAAAAAACACCCTTTTCCCTTCTGAAAATCCTCTGTGAAGATTATGACTTTCAAAAGACTCATCAAAAGGAATTAAAATAAACCCATGTTTCTGTTGAGACAAAACCAATAGTACCAAATGTCTTGAGTCTTGACTCCTTACTTTCATGAAACTAAATAAAATCAGAAGTCACATAAACCCTAAAAGTAGTAAGAAAAAGAAGTAGCAGTACCAGGAGGTAAGAACACAACAGTCAGGAGAGATTCCTTACCTGTACTCTGTCAACGTGAACCTTCACTCCTCCAACAACTCCCTTTCTAAAGGCTGCCAGCATGTCTAATATGGGATTGAATCTGCTCCCTCTGAAATTTGAAACAGAACTCCATGAATCTTGCACTCAGGCAAATCCCACCCTGCAAATCCTGCTCTTGTCTCTCCCTACCTGATGTTGTCTTCCCGGATCAGTACCACGAACAAGGGCCGGCCGTGCATTTTCCAGTACTGCTTGATGAACTGCAGGGCATTCTGGGCAAGGCACAACATCAGTCACAGAGCATCCCAAACAACACACCCAGCACAGCCTACAGAACACACAGTACAAGGCTCCAGAGCACCTAGAGCCCTGAGAACCCCAACAGGTTCAAAACACCTCAGCTACTAAAGCACCAACAGATTTCTGCAACAGGCTGCTGTCAAGCCCTGCTATTCCTGAGTGTTGTGAAAATACTCCTAAGCAAATGGATGGATCATGGAGCAAAGCAGGAGGCAGTGCAGTGCTCTGAAGTACAGGCAATGATGTAGAAAATGTGTGGGGATCCAGGGCTGGAATCTCAGCCCTGGGATGGAAGCACCAGGGCCACCTTCTGTGCACTGACATTGCTGCTCCAGCCCAGGGCACGTGGTGGCTGAGCTCTGTCTGCACTGCTGCCAACCTTACAGGCAGGGAAGAAGGGCAGGTTTTAATATTTGTGCAAAATCAAGTAGTGTTTCCTCCAGGTAAGGCTTTCATATCTCCTGTAAACACCAGTCTTGTTCCTTTTTTCAGCCAAGAACATTTGTTCTCCCAAAGAAACAAATGATCATTTGTTTGCTGCCCTACAGCATTCCCAGTCACTTTGGGGGCAGTTTCTTTTGTCACAGAGATACTCCCTTGAACTCATAGTGGGCTGACAGGATATTTGTCTCAATACACTTTCAAGCTGCAAGTTTATTTTTGAATTGTAATAATACACACTGTATTGTGTTCCCCTTTCAGTCTTCTGTTTTATCACACTGCACAGTTTATTCTTCTACAGTCTATTTTTGTCAGTTACTCAAAGGAAAAGTTACAAATACCTTAATGTCATCAATCAACATCATAACATCCTGAGACATGTAGAAATCACTGAGATCAAAAATGATCGAGTAGCAAACTACAGTCTTCCCTAGTATTCGATAAATCTGTTGAGAGAGAAAGCTTCCATTAATCTTTTCTTTAAAACATCATCAGAGCCAAATACAAGGACTCAAAAGTCATAAAATATGCATAAAACAACATTACATTTCAATTCTAGTTAAAATTATACAGACTAAATGTTTATCTGAAATATTTATCAAAAATGAGAATATAAACTTTTCTTGTAATAACCTTTGATGTTCCAAGGCATCCTATGGGTCTGTCAGGTCTTCCAGATAATCCCAATTTCTCATTGACTCCCAAATGGAAGTAAGCCTGTAAGAAAGAATCATGAAAACTGATAAAAACTTAGATACCAGCCTTTCTCATGCTCCTGCCAGATCTCACAAAGAAGGCTGTGTGCAGTCTGCTTTGATTAGAAAAGGATTCAGAAAATGTGGCTGCTATTGCTATTCAGGATTGGGGTTTTTAAAAAACATTTGTTGTTTCCTATATTAGGTCTTCTTTTTAGCTTCTTGCTCCTATTACTTTTCTATTCTATGTAAGTAAAATATTTATTGTATTTTCCAATTGCTTATTGAAATAATTTTTAAAGGATCATTTGCATTTATTGACTAGCCAAATTTACCTTCTGTTATGCTTTTTCAGAGTGGATAAAAAAGTAAAAGAGTAATATAAGAACCCTTTAAAGATCTCTGTACAAATCTGTAAAATTAATGCATCAGCAACACAAGCAAGAGGGAATTATCTCATTCACAGCTTGATTCTTATTAGAGTTATGCATGCCTATCATTCAACTGATACAATTTTGCAAAAACAATCTTCACTTATTACATTGTATGAGTATAAAACCATAAGAAAACAACTAATAAAACCATAAGAAAAAACCATAAGGAAACAACTATTCTGTGAGCAATACAGTATAAATGTATCAGTTAAGCCTGACTGAAAGATGTATTTTTTCCTTACTTGGCCTGTTTTAGGTAAGGAACCCACCATTACTGCAGAATATTCAGAATTCTGAACATTTTCCGAACTTCAATCTTTCTTTGTGTTATAGGAAGATAATTCAGAAGCAAATGAAAGCAAACACTTGAACAAACATTACACTCAATAGCTTTCTATGGCTGTCAGCTTGGGGCCTTCCTGATCCTGCCCATGTTTCTGCACTAATACCAAGAGCTATTTAAAAAAGAAAACCAACAAAATTACCTACACGACCTGCTCATCCCGAGTGAGGAACTGTATTCAAGTGGGGAAGGATGGAGACCTGAGAACACTGACAGCCTTCAGTAACCCATCTGTGCATAACAAAGCCAAACAAAGCTGAACCTCTCCTTGTGGGAGATAAGGAGACTGGAAGAATGGCAGTAGGCAGGGCCATTTAACTCTAAAAGGACCTTCATTCTGCTGGAATGCAGAACATGAAATGCTTTCCTAAGGAAAGCAGAAGTGCCTTAGCATTGTACCATTGCCTGTTTCCTTGAAGCCTCTGTAGCTAGAGACCCCATGTTGGCACACAGGCCACTAAAGCAGTTTCCTCCTCTCCTGAGGGTTCTCCATCCTCATCTGTTACAGTCAAAGCTCAGATGCAGCACCAGGCACTGAACAATGCACAGTTTCATTCAAGTCCAGCTGCTTCAAGCACCTTTGGGGTTTTTTTATTAAAAAGCCCTTCCATTCTGGATTATTAAGCTGCTAATAGCAAGAAATGGCTGTGAAAGCAGACTGGGCTGTTGGGTTGATTTATGAGCATGACCCAAAATGCAGTGGCCTTGCACACCATCTGTTTCTGTGCTCCCTCTCCTCCTCTCAGTCCATGCCCAGGGGTGTTCTGCTCCTCTCCTGTGCTGTACTTCCACTACAGATGTACTTTTTTCCTATGTATTACGTGTATCTTGTCCTATTTTATTGTTTATCTCTTCCTTCTTCTCTTTTCCCTGCTGTCCCCACTTTGTGGCTATCTTTACATGACTTCAAGTTCTGCTTTCAGTCCCCATCCATCTGTTTCCAGATCCAGCACTTTTTTGGACTCATGCCTGTTAATAAGCCTAGAGATTTAAACTGTTATCCTGTGCTACTAGAGCAGTTCAAAAGTTTCTGATTAAATTAAATACTACTTAGAACTGACAGCATCAGAGTAGGAAATATTGAGATCCATATTTTCAACATATCAACCTTCTATTCCCCAAAATACATTGACTGTTCCACTGCTGGCTTCCTTTCCCTCAAAGGATGACAAATACTACCAGGAGCTTTTGTTTGTTTGCTTTTTGGTTCATTTTGGCTACTGGCATAAGCCCCAAGATCAAACCCCAGTTCTCGTAACACCCCAAATATTACAAAATCTCTTTACTTCACAGATCTGGCAGAGCCTTCATTAGAAGCCCATTAGAAAGAGGTTTTGTATCAGATGAATTAATATTTTCATGGCACTCCTTTAAAAAGTAAGTTTTGATGAGGAAACTGTACCTACCCATCATGAGGATAAAGGAAGTGTTAGAATTGCCAGATGTCTCAACAGCTTTAGAAAAATAAATCCTAACACAGACTTTTTCATAGATAGGAATTTAACTGATAATAATAAAACTTAATGAAGGTCTCATTTTTTGTCAGGGAAACCAAATAAGTGATGGATGACAGAGAGACAATATACATCTCTATAGTAAAGTTATGGAGTATTAATTTGTTAAACCAAAGTTTCTGTACCGAATTTCAGGACAGATACAAAGAGAACATATTTTGGAATATATTATTATGAAAGCTAGTGAGTAAAAATGGGTTCAGAAATGACCAAGGATGAATGGAAACACAGATATTTCTCTTCTCCCTCTTTTAGTCCTTTCCAGGTGTTAGTGGCAGCTGTTATTTGGGGTGAGCATTTTTCTTAATCAGCCACAGGCGGGTTTAGCACATCCTTCATCCTCACAAACTTAAGAAACCCAAAATATGTTGTTATATTCTCTATTTTTGGGTTTACTTTTTTTCTTGTGTCCTACAGACTCTTGATACAGATCATGGCACTGGCCATGTGACCTGATTTCTGAGAGAGAGGCCCACACAGTGATCTGTTCTACACACAGAGTTTGTCACTGCCCTGCCCCAGGCATTGTCACTCTCTGTTCTCTGTGAGACCATTTGCACACCACAGCTCAGACAGGAGCTCTGTGTTCCTGACCTACAGCCAGGACTAGCAGGGCCAGCCTAGGCCTGGCAGGATGTGGCTGTCCCTCAGGAGACTCCCTGCCCCATAGGAAACAGAGCCTTCAGAGAGGATGAAGGGGATCCTGAAGATGATCCTTCATCCCAGTAATTTCTAACTGTGGTATGTTAAATGTGCTCAGCCAAAGAGATAAACCAAGAAGGATTTCAAACCCAAAACTTCCTGGATATAGTCAATCCAAGGGAAAACAGTGACAGGGATGTGCATATTGCCTGTTACAGGGGCTGCACTATGAAATCCTATGATGGTTTATGCCTACTGCCTTAATCCATTTCTTTGACTATTGCTCATTTGCTTGTTTCTCCATCAACATTCATTCAGCTTACCAAGCTACTAATGTTATTAACATTTTATTATTCATTCATTATACTTTGAAAGTGGCTCAGGCAATAAGCCTAATCAGATAATAGAGAACATGTGGGCTCCCCCATTTCCCTGAAAGCTGCAGGCACCTGTAACTTCCACTGCCAGCACACCTTGCAACCACATTAGAAGGACAGAAATATGCAGACAACACCTTAGGGAGATACAAGGCTAATAGCTTCATATAAATCCTTATTTTCACAAAAGAACTGCACAGATGAATAAATAATTTCAAACGCAGAATTCCTTACTTTGACAAGTTCTTTCTGAGCCCATATCTGAATTGGTTCCACCTGCTGGGGGGTCTGAGTTTGGATTCCATACGTGTTCAGAAAAACCTGTAGGCTACAAATGAAATACAGATACATTTAATGACAAATCACAGAATAGTTTTAATAATTCTCTTGGCAGCAGATGTATACAAGTAGCAGCATTTATTCTATACCATTTCAGATATATTGTTCAACTCTTCCTTAACACATAGGTACTCACAAAAGTAAATACATACCGCTGGCTTTCTGCTATCAGGGCCACGTGTACCACCAAATCATTTTCTAAAGGACCCTGGAAAATAATGACAAAATCATTACTGGCATTGCTAACTAAAGATTTTATTCAATATAGCATGACCAGGGACAATGGCTATTTAAACAATCTAAAACTATGACTGACAGCACTGTCTGCATTGCTTTTTCTTATGGTGTGAGCAAATGGAAAGATTTATAAATCTGAAGACTACATTAATCCTGTCCTACCAATAATACTCTGCAAGACACATTTTGGAGAATCAGTAATAAACAGATTTCTGGTAATCATTACACTGTTTGGATTAGTTTGGGGGTTTCTTTAATTAGGAAGAACTACACAGAGAAAACATTTTATTTTATGAAAAAATTGAGAATTTATCCAATCAATACATCTCCTATATGCCTGATATGACCTAATGTTTTGATACATATTTTTCTAATGAGGGAAATGATTCAGCTTTTTGGGTAAACAATAAAATTCACTTAGAAATAACAACCTGATGATTTCAATCCTTTACTCTGAAAAATTGTCATCAGACAGCTTCTCTTTAGTGACATGAAAGACATATTACATTTTACTGGAGACAGCTGCATTTCCTTGCACTGTTTCTTACACAGACACTTCATGTTTGAAATAAATACCAGTATTTTCCATCAGGAAACCATGCAAATAGGAGTGAATCCAAGGTGTTGGGTGAGATCTTTGACTTGACTCCCTGGGTCTCCATCCAGCAATTCACCTTTCCTGTCTCTGGCAGAATGAGCTATGAACAACCCCCCTGGCCCTTGTTCATTCCTCTGGCATTCACTGACTGTAAAACAGCACAACTAAGAGCAGCTCACCTTTTCATTGCTAAAATGCTTTTGTCTACTTTTGTCTAGAAACTACCAGAACATGAATGACAGAAGTTAAACACATCTTCTATGGATTGTATAAAAAGACAGCAATTTTTGTGATGATAGAGGAACACACATTGATTTAGAACAAGAAGTTCTTGCTCAGGCAGCTATGAGCTGTGAGCCTTCATATCAATAAAGATCTTAGGGATTTGCAGAAGAAATTCTTGGTAATTTTTTCCCAGAAGTCTGTCAGCATTATATTTGCACTAAAAATTTGTGACTTTCTGCCACATGAAATAAGTTTCTGATGAAAGTATGTGCACAAAGAGACTAGATGAAGCAGTCAGAAGTTCAAGCAACATTAGATTTTCCTGCTCAGAATAAGAGCATTGTCCTATCACTTGTATTTATACAAACAGTAGGAAAACTCAACCATAATCATTGTGTATAAAACAAAAAGCAAAAGCCCACCCCATCTGAAAATGAGAGAGCCCTTCCAAGACTGCTGATTTGTAGGCAGCCTGTGATCTAACCTGGGCAGTGCTCTTTGACTTAAGACTCAGTTGTTAGCCTGACAGTGAAGAACTGAGCAGGACTGTGTAAGCACAGCCTGTAAATTGTACATAACCCATGAGTTCTGCCTTGCACACAGCCAAGGACAGGATTCATTTACAGCAGCCAATAAATGGTGGTTCTAACACAGGCCAGAACTACAAAAATGCAGCTACAGCATAATTGGCACCACAAAAATCTATGTGAAAAAACTACTAGACCTTTCAAAGTATTGTGGAAAAAATGTAACTATCATTGCAGTACAACTAAGGGATTGCTGCAACATTAAACAAAGTTACTGTTACTGTCATTTGGCATGTCACAGCCTAGAGGATCACAAGGAGTGGCCTAGAGAAACACTCCAAGAAAGGAGGTCACCCTTTCCAATGATGACTGTGCTATATAGTATTTGTTGTATATTTTAAAAATAGAGATATGGAAAAGCATTAAACTGCTAAATATTCCACTAAATAAATCTTGTTGTTAAAAATTCCATTTTAACATCTTGGCTTTCTCATTTGTCTAATAAGGCCAGCTCAGGTATTGTTCCCATAACATCCATCACTGTCTCCCCAAGACACCACAACACCCCCCCTGCCCGGGCTCCCCCTCCTGCCTTGTGTTGCCACTTTGGATCCTTGGCAGAAGGGTTGGTTTCAGCTGTGTTCTGCAAGCTGTGCAGATGATAAATATACTTCAGAAGAACAAGATAAAAGACTGATTAGTTGTTCTTCCTTTCCAAAAAGGAGAATAAAAAAAAAAATCACCGTTTTAACAAGGTTATAAACTGTTGGAGGTAGGATAAAGGGAAAAATCCCTGACTCTGTTGCTGGCACAAGCAGAGAAAGCAGCTCAGTATCAGCCTTTTGCTGCACTCTCACTGCACAGATGTTATCACTGTGCCTTTCTGCCTACACTGCCAGGAAACCTCAGAACTCTGAAAAAACCCAATTCATTGAGCACGTGAGAAAGGGGGCAGAGCACTGAAGATGGAAATGGCACCCACTGGGCTTCCCAAACACAGGGAGTGAGGAGAGGCAAATGGGAACAGCTCACAACAGGAGGGGCTGCACTGCACCCCCATCACCCCCGGCTGCTCCTGAGCCACAGCCCAGCTGGCACTGAGCTGCCTGGCACCACTGACCACTGCTGGCCACCCTGACCACTGCTGGCCACCCTGTGCCCATGTCCCAGAGCTGCCTGGCAGCACTGACCACTGCTGGCCACCCTGTGCCCATGTCCCTGAGCTGCCTGGCAGCACTGACCACTGCTGGCCACCCTGTGCCCATGTCCCAGAGCTGCCTGGCAGCACTGACCACTGCTGGCCACCCTGTGCCCATGTCCCTGAGCTGCCTGGCACCACTGACCACTGCTGGCCACCCTGTGCCCATGTCCCTGAGCTGCCTGGCACCACTGACCACTGCTGGCCACCCTGTGCCCATGTCCCAGAGCTGCCTGGCACCACTGACCACTGCTGGCCACCCTGACCACTGCTGGCCACCCTGTGCCCATGTCCCAGAGCTGCCTGGCAGCACTGACCACTGCTGGCCACCCTGTGCCCATGTCCCAGACACACCAGCTCCCTGAAATCAAACACAGCACATGGATGTGCCTCAAATTCCAAACCAGCATTTGGCAGGTTTAGAACTGGGTAAACTCTGGTAGACAATTGTATTAATGGAAATGACAGCAAGAACATGTTTACAATTAACATGACAAAACAAATCATCCAATATGATTCCATTCAAATTAGACATGCTCTAATCCTAAACATAAAAATCCTAAAATATCTCAGTCTATCTACAAGTAATAATTTTAGTTCATTCTTTACATGTTATCTATTTTCCTGAATACATAAAAAAATAAGCAGTCTATTATTTTGACTATTCTCTTCCCAATTCTCTTCATCAGTAGGCATTAATCTTAAATCCCCAGTACCTGAAATTAAATCCTTACAAATGATTACTAACTCTACACAGCAAAACATTAAAATACAGTAATCACATGCAGAGAATTCAGTTAATTAATTGTAACCCTAAACACATATTTCAACTTAACTCAGAAGATAAAATAATCCTACTCTGGCAATTTAGTCAGATTATGATTTTTTGTTATAGATTAAATTAAACATAAACCAGCAATAAATCAGCTTTCACATGTGCCAGTAAAATACCAAACAATTCCAGTTATATATACAGTTGTCATAGCACTTCTGCCTTTGGAGGTCTATATTATATTACTTTATCTAATTCTTCATTGATGCTTCTAAGCTGTAAAAGTAAGGTTGGAATATTTGAAATATTTTCCATTGCTTGATTAAATCTACACTATTATGTGAGTATCAGACATATTTTTGTAGTGGCACCAAAGCCACAAATATATTAAATTAATCGCATTTTTCAGTGACAAGTGTTTAGAGTTTATAGTCAGTGCAACCACAAAATGAAAACATGCCTACATGGAAAACACATTTCTTGAAGAAATATTTACTTAGCACAGAGCTTCAAATAAAAATTAAAAAAGCCTTCTTTTTGGTACATCTCCTTTCAAAACACTGTATCACAACAAAATTTATATACACAGTCCTCTGAAATTGTTACATATCCTTGTTTGTTGCTTACAGGAATAAAATTTAATACAAGTGGAAATAGTTTTCTGTTCAATTTAATTGAATAATTCTTTAGCTATATGGAAAAGAGAAGACATCATTAAAGAGAAGAAACTACTTTTGATTTCTAAAGATGTCATTAAGATGTGCTGTGTTCTCATTTTGTATGGTATTTTTAGTCATTTTCCCTGCACTTTAAGGCAAATACTAGATACTGATTTTGCATAAATTAGCTAAATTAGATAAAATGGCATAATCAGATATTCAGACAAACTGGTTAAGCAAATCTAAAATTAAAAATTGGATTAAAAAGTGGATTTCAGAGTGCTCAGCTCAGATTCTTGTCTGGAACTTGAAGACCTTTGCTGGTACAGCTCTCCTGAGTCACGTCAGGGCATCTTTGCATCTTTAACCTTCTCTTAACAATGACCCATTTGACATCTGCCTGAAGGAACATTTTGCCCTGATACTGTAGCAGTAAAACACCCAAAATACTGCAGCAGCTGTTTCAGTACAAACAATCCCAAAGAAATTCCACAACCACCTGGCAGCCTGACAGGGACATGAGCCCTTCTGGTCACCATTTCTACGCTGCTGCTTGGAGCTACAATGCCAAAGGCCTGATGCCACAGTCTCCATTTCCCACTAATTCAGAAGGGCATTCCTTCCTTCTAACCCACACTGGCAACCACATCTTGGGTGGTTTTTGCATTTACATATCAAAGAAACACATACACAGTCATCTATGGCAAAGGAGTATCACCACTGGGAAGAACAGAGCTATAAGCAGATCTAGGCATGCCCAGAATTTCCTTCCTTCTTCGTGCACTGTCTGAAGATGAAGTAAAATATCAAAGTGCAGCTGTTATTTTCAATGCATTCAACACTACTGACTTTTAAAGTCTCTGCTGCATTGCTGAATTTTACTGCGTAGCTGCCTTTTACTAAGTTCTTCAGTGACTCACTAAGTGGCTCTCAATGTCTAAGTCATGAGAAAATAACTTATCATTGCATTGTTGATTATCACTTTTGGGAAGCTCTCAGGGCAGAGGCTATTTCTCTCTGAAGATCTGGAAACTGCCTATCACATACTGGGTACCCCAAAGAGTAATAAAAATGCTTTTCTTCTAAGACATTTCCTGATGAGTCACAGAGCGCCTTTAGAACAAAGCCTCATCTTCTTCAGAGTGCTCAGCTCAGTGGCATATTAAAACTGACTGGATTGAAGAATCAAAGAAAGAGGAATCAGATGGGCTGCAGCAACCCTGACTCAATCCAGGCCCCTCCTGAGGGCACCCCAAAAGGGCCAGCAGCTCCCAGCTTCTGTCACATTCATAATCCCATGATGTAAGAACAAACAAAGAAACCAGGAACAAATGACATCACTGAGCTTTCATTATGTCACAGGAACATGGCAAGTGCTGCACTGTGAACAATGAAAGTCTCATTATGAATGAACCAACAGCCAGGCACATGGATTACCTTGGTAACAGCAAATAGGAGCAAACTGAGGGGATAAGCAGCATTTGGATAGAACAAGAAAAACAATGTTCAGTTCTGAACTTGAGTGAATCTTAAGATAAGTATGTCATCTCTTATACTTCAATAACAAATTCACAATGCTGAACAAGGAACTTCTTATATACATTCCTTATACAAGAAATAAAAAGGCTGAAACACATCTTGGAGCTACACATTTCCATACACACAGTTCTTACCTCTTTAATTAAAAGAGTTCCCTACACACAGACATGTTCATATCTTGCTGTCCCATTCACTACAGATTTGAATTACTGTGTTTCAAGCATTCCCCAGCCATGGTCACTCATTCCTACTGTGCATTTAATCCAAATACAGGAGCACATGGAATCACAGAATCATGAAAGGGACTTTACAGTCATCGAGTCCAACCACTGAGCCAGCACTCCTAAACCACACTGAACCCTGTTCCTAAATGCCACATCTGCACATCTTTTAAATACCTTCAGGGATGGCGTATTAAACACACACACACAAAAAAGAACCTCATTCTTGTAGCTCTTAGGAGCTCTAAATACAAAAAATATGTTGCAGTTGAAATTACTTTGAAGGAATAAGAAAAGCAGGTTCATTCTTCCCTTCCTGACTTAACTTATAACTCAAAGACACATACCTGTTTATTAGCAGCTATTTAAATTTACATTTTATCTATCATTTTGACTGCATCACTTAATTTGAAGGCAAATGTGCATGACTTCCTCAAAACTGAAGACATTATAATTTCCGTTTAAAAGCAATCCTCCATCAATTCAGAAAATGTACACACACTGAATATTTTCCTTGCACTTTAACTGCAGTATTAGAGGACCACAGATAGCCCTTAAGAGACAGGTTTTCAATAAAAACATTGTGATCCTAAGCTAATGCCCACCTGATTTGAGAACCTCATGCTGACGTTGCGCTGCTCCTGGGGGGGGACGTACCGGCCAACGGGGTCGAGGTCTTTAGGAGTCACTAATTTATCAGCTGAAAGAAAATGAGAACAGAAATACAGAATTACTTCAGTACTTTCTGCAGCTTTTGTGAAGAAGCCATGTCAACTTTTGTGTTGTAGTTGGTTCTGCTTTGTTTTAGATCACTGACTTATAAAAGCACATTCTGAAAAACGCAGAATTCTATTAATTTTAAAATGAATGACTCAAGCTTTGTTCTTGCTACAGCTAATTACAGCACTGTAGCATAAAAACCCAAGCCTTCATTTGCTCACAAAGATATGTTCATAGATTATATGCAGATGACAGACTTCACAAGACAAGTCACTTAAAAAGCCCTTAATCCACAACCAGGGAATTATTCTAGAGCTTTAGCTATAAACCCAATGACCAGCAAAAATTGTTTAGCTTTGCAGAAAAGCAGACAGCCTCTATCTCAAGGTAATCATATGACTTGAATCCTGGAAAGAACAAGTGATATCAAAAGTTCCTCTCAATAGGGTAATTCAGGAAGAAATTGTGAAAAAACCGAATTAAAAGTATTTTAAATCTAGCAGTTTCTACATGGATTTTTTTTACATGGGGGGGGGGGGAACCCCACCAAACCTAAAACCCCAGTATTTTTACCTTCTGAAAAAGCACTCCAATAAAAATACACTATTAAAAAGCTTCAACAAATTCCTTGAATACAGGTTCATAATTTAGTATGAGCTATTATACCCTTAAAATAAGCTTTCTCCTACCAAAATGGTATTTTGACAAGAAACTGTGCAAACTCAATCTAATTTCTAACACAGAGTAAGTCACAATACATTTTCATTTCTTCTATCTCAAAGTCAACAATTTTGTAGCTATTCTTAAAAGCCCCAACACAAGGGAATAAGGTATTAATCTAACCCAGAAGTGACTCATGGCTCCACTCAGCTGCGAGACAAAAGCAACACTGCTTTGATCAGAATGTCTCTGAGCACTACACCTTGGAGTAAATGAAAGCAGCAGCTTGAACTCAAACTGTGCCCTGCCTGGGCTAGGCCAGCCCAGAGTGATGGGGCAGTGGGGAGCAAAGCCAGGGCAGCACTGGGGGAGCCCTGCTGGAGCCTTCTGCTGCAGGGAGCTCTGCCAGCCCTGGAGCTGTGCTGGCCTCAGCCTCCTGCAGCCAGGAAAGGACCCTGCTCCTGGCTCTGCACTGCTCCTGCAGGGCCACCATCCATGGACACAACCCTGAGCAGAGGCAGATGATAAAGGATCACAATGGACAATTAATTAACATACTGACATGAGTTACCAAGGTGTATCTGAGCAAACCACTCATCTAAGCTCCAGTCCACACAGAATTCTTATGCTAGCTAAAGGAATGGAAGCTACTTCAATTATGTGAAATACTGCTAATGCAATAAAATGAATTAACCAAATGATTTCAAGATCAATGGGCTCTGCCTCATAGTCTTAAAAACAAGAGAGGTTTCCAGAATGTGTGTTCTATTCCCACTGGTTTTAACACTAATTTACATTGCTCAGTAATTAAAATATATGGTCAGAATAATTTCATATTTAAAATATCTGTGTCAGTAGACTAATATAAAACTTAAACTAACTGCTAGTGAATATTCATCACCATTATCACAAGTACAAATGTGTTGGACTGCAAATGCAGATTCCTTTGTTAGCTCCCTATCTGCATCAGCAGCAGCTGACAACATTTAATCCATTTGGTCTGTAAAAATACTGCTAAAATTCTTTGTTTTAGGCAGCACTGAATCCACAGAACAAGATACAAGAATTGTAAGGGGAAAAAAAGGAAAGAGAGCTATTAAACAAAAGACTGAGTGAATTTTCAGTTGCTTGAAACAGCTGAACACCTGGGACTCCTTTCCCTTGCTCCAAAATGGGGACCTTAACATAAAGGTTTTACAAACCTCCTCATCCAAAGCAAGAAGGAAAAACAGCATTACCACCTGTAAAACACATACTTTTTTCCTTCATAAACAATTTTTTCAGTTGCATCAATGCAGTGTCCTCCAACAGTGACACACAGGCACTTTCACTGCCTCTGTTACTCAGCATTTGTAACCAGGATCAGTATTTTGACTTCCTTATTTCTGTTTGCCCCTCTGTGGGAGGGTAAAAATTGGCTCAGGTTCATGTTGCTGCATTTAGAAATATTTGGACCTCAAGAGGCAGAGCCCAGACCCAGCAGCAGGAGCTCCAAAGGTGGTGCTGTGTGCTGCCTACACAGCAGGAGCAAGGAGCTGAACAAACACAAATTAATTGATACCCTGGAGGCAACACAATGATTTCTGAATGGATAATGAAATGGGAAACCAATACCTTCCCAGATATCAAAGTATTTGGAGCCAAGCTTCCACTTAATTAGCAACCACCAACAACCAAAGTAAGACACACAAACACTTTCACCAAGGACAAGACTGTTATTCAGGTAGGTTTTTTATCAGTAAGGAGTAAAATTGAATGTACCAACTCTAGATTAGTAGGGATAAATGGAATTCCTGATACAACAACCTCTGATGAACCTATTGCTGTAAGAGCTCCAAGCCCTGTTTGCAAGGACTATGGAGAGAAGCTGGAAAAAAATATTCTGAAATTTTGAATATTTTGAAAAGATATAAAAATAAAAAAGCAGTGTGTAAGAATGTTCAGCAAAGAACTGAAATACAAGAATGTTTATGTTACACAAACAACAGTTAGCAAATTATAAACAGAACTTAACCAGCATTCTGCAGGTACAGAAACACACAAATAGGAGATCAATACTAGCAGAACTACTACAGCAACCTACACACACACTGGAGGATTACTTGGCTAATACTCTTATAAGATTTTAAGATTTTTTTTTTTAATTAATAGTGAGATTCCCTGCATTTACTTTCAAGCCTTGGCTAGAAGAGGAATTTTGCCAGGAATACAGCAAAACCAAACAGGTGGAGCACCAGACAGACTCTGTCCCTCTATACCTAAAGATATATCCACTCTTCTTGCCAACTGCTGAATTTTTAAACTCCCCTTCAATTTTTCTCATTTTTATTACCAACAGCCTGTTTCCCTTCTGTGTTAACAGAAAAATAGTTTCCAGAACTCCATCTACTGATTACCAGGTAACTGCTGATCATGTTAAAATAAAGTAATATATCCTTCTCCTAAAAGAAATGCTGAAAAAAAAAAAACCCAACTGTGAAGATTTTTCTGGATTAACCATTCTTTTTGCATTAGCCTATAAAATCATTCCAAGTGAGACTGAGAGTTTGTTTGTGACTGAAATTCACCCTAACAACCTTCAATGGTCAAACTTTGATACGCACTTTCAATTGCTGATACAACTGAAAAAGGGTAAAAGTAATACAGATGAATGAATCATTAACTTTCTCTGAGACTGCAACTATTCAAAGTTTCAACTTGTCTTGCTTAAGCAGTCAATAATTTCAATTAAATGCTATAAATCACTTATAAACTGTACAGGTGCAGCTGATACAGTTAACCCAGAAAGCACCACATTAATATATTCTGTCATGAAGAAATGGAAATAAGAGGGAAGGCCAGAAAAAAAAAATCTCTCATAATGTTTAGATTTTCATGCAATCTCTACTCTATGAAATATCCCACTAAGCTTTGCAGTATACAGAATAAAACCAAAAAGACTGCAGAGCAGTTTTTGCCTGTCACAGGTGCAGCAGAGCAGAGGCCACAGAGACCACGCAAGGTCCATCCCCAACTCAAGGCAATGCCTGTTTGGATTCAGGAGGGACAGGCTGAGGCCAGCAGCCACAGGAGGCCAGCAGCCACAGGAGGCAGCTCTCACCCAGCAGCTTGGCAATGATGTACACGGCCTGGCCCCACAGGAACAGCTTCCCATCGCGGCCGTTGTTGCTGGGGAAGCGCCGCTGGCTCCCGGGGCTCCTCTTCTCCGACTCCACAAAGTCCGCGGGCACGTAGTAATACTTGGGGACAACAGGGCACCCTGGGGACAGCAAGCACAGCCAGAGAGTAAACAGCACTGCCCTTACCTGATTGGAGCCCCCTGATAAAGCTGGAGTGGATCCAAACCAGGAAATATTGCACCCCAGTTTGAACACACTTTGTCATTCATTGTTATCTCAGGGGGGAATCTCAGGGCAATGTTAAACTACTTTGTGTTTCACCAGACATTTCCTCAGAATTTCTTCCCAGAACAGGTATGCTATCTGTGCAGCACCTTCTGTGCAAACTAAAATTAACAGAAGTCACCTGAAGGAAAATGCATTTCAGTTAAGAAGCCTTAACCAAAAGCAATGAAAGCTGGGTCACAGTGAAACACTCAGTGTTGTGCCCCCCAGCTAACAAGGCTCAATATCAGACAGCTCTTTGCAACTAAAATTCCTGCTATAAAAGAGTCAGCTTGGTTTTGGATAATTTTATTAATCAAACATTTAAAATGAGCACTTGAAAATCATGAAACAAAATGGCATAGCTTCTCTACTAGAAGACACATAATACCTCGTATCTAGAATTTTGCCACAGGTATTGCTGATCATTGTAAACTTTAGTTCAGAACTTTTTAAGTGGACATGCATCAGGAATTTAGAGACATGCTTACAAATGATTGACCTAATTATATGAAATTGAAAAGCAAATTAATATGCTTCCTGCATAATTAAATTCCACCTTAATGTTGCTCTATTCCTGAATTAATTTGGATAAAGAACAGGTGATAAACAGAATAAAGCTACAGTGTCTTACTATTTGCTTAAAAAAACTCTCAAATTACTGGGAAGAAGCAGAGAAAAAATGGAAAAGCAGTAGTTATTAGAGATATTAGATTGAAATGAGTGAGGCACCAAAACACACCCAGAAATTTTAGGATGTGACATTTGTGATGACATGCAACAAAAGGAAGCACAAGATTAAATTAGTGTCCATGAACCTTCACATACTGATTAGTAATCAGAAAAAAGCAACAACCAGCAAGAAAAATTTGCTACTTAATGCAAGTTTGGTAAGGGAATGTTTGACTGCCTTACAGAAATTAGTTCACTTCAAAAAGTTTAAAGAACAAGGCATATTCTGCATCTCCTTGTGTAACTGTACCACAGATGTAAGAACAGGTGACTAAAATGCTGAGTTTTAAAATTGGATTGTTCTGTTCTCAGGCCATTTCTTTTCCTCCCACTCCAACTTATGGTCCTTTTCTTTTTTTAACTGAATTTTGGATGGCTGTGCCTGTAGGCCACCACTAGCCTTACCTGCAGCGCCACAAAAATTCTGAAGTGCCCAATTTAAATAAGAGAACATTTATAATAAAATGGTTATGTAGTCACTTTCCCAGCTCTAAGCTAGAAACAATTGGATATGCATATACCAAATTATTTTTTAGAGCTTGCAAAATTAAGAGACAATGAATGATGAGAGTAATTCTCAGCTGGGTCCAGGTGGGACATTGAAACAATCTGACTGTTGGTAGTTAATACTTGCCTGAAAAGTGGAAGTGAACTTTGTAAACAATGAAGCAGAGGTGAAGGAGGGGAGGAATGAGTGGGCACAATGTAAATCTTTAGCATCAGTAGCATTTTTCCAGAAAAATGTTACTTTTATTATCAGAATTTATGATGCAATGTATCTACATAAAAGAAGTTATTTTAGAATTAGTATTTTGTCACTAGGAAACATATTGATGCTCTTACTTCTCATTTGCTCTGACCACAATATACATTAATAGGAAAGTCAGGAATTTTACAATTTCAGGTCTATAAAAAGCTACAATAGTTTCAGAAGAACAATTTCCAGATAATACCTTCGGGTGTATATTGAAGCAAAGGGTCCAGAAGATCCTGATATTCCTTTACTTGTGTAGGATTTCCTTTAAAAATGCCTAAAAATAACCAAACAATAATTGATTTAATGGAAGAAATCATTTTTCCATGACCTCAAAGTTCATAAAAGAGGAAGAAAAAAAGAAAATCCAGTGTTTACTTTTCAAAACTAAATATTAAGTGCCTACACACTAAAAAACTCATGAAAAGGAAAAGACTGAGCTATAGATCACCACAGCCAACTCCCTGATGCTGCTTTTGGGGAGACACTGTATGTTTGGGACTACCAGTCCCTTCAAAGTTGTTCTAGCAGAACTTCCCAAGATTAATCTGATCAATACTAGCATGAGTAATGTTCAGTTCATGGACAGTTCTTAAATGAAAATATATATTAACAATACAAAACCCATTTCTGTTCATCAAAGAAAAAATTTACTTATTTGACAAGGAGGGTGATGTTTTAAAGTAGAATATTCTTTGACATTCAAAGTGGAACGAGTTAGATGAAAAGTTTGCATTTTAAATCTTACACTTCTTCAAAGTTTTTTTTCCACCACCAAATATTTTTTCTTTTCACAGCTTTCAATGCTCCCTCCAAACCCAAGGCTTGACAAGTATTGTTCACTACATTTTCAAATCTTCCTGAATATATATATAAGAATATTTACAGTTGCCAAGAGACAAATGCAATCCAAGTTTGCACACAAAAAGGTGTGTTTGAAGTGACACACTGAACATTTCAAAACACTTGAGGATACTCAGGACACAGGAGCCCATCTCTGCTCCTCCCACACCATTGTTTTTTGGCCATTGATGTGTGAGATTTTTGCATTAAGGAAACTTGTGGATTTGGAGATATTTGCACAAAATCTGCTAACAGAATTGTTCTATTTCCTAAAAGCATGATCCAGGGAAAAAGGACAAGGGCAGTATGTGCAAAGTATGTATTTTTAGGGGTTTTTGTATGCAAGAAGCATAGAATGCTTTTTCTACTCTTTTGTTAACCTCAGCTGAAGATTACTATCTTTTTGTTCACAAAACTCCAAGTGGGCAGCATTAAATGTCAGTGCCTTTCTCCTCAGTTTTGGGCCTCACTCTTTGAAAAATGTCAAACATTTCTTTAGAAATACCAATTGTGAAACCTTATTATATCTTCAAAGACAATATTTTAATCTGTGGGTGGCCGCAGAGGAGTCGAGGCTGATGGCAGATTTCTGTGCCCCTCACTGTCTTTATCTGAAAACTGTTCAACGTGCTACAGGACAAAGAAAAGATGGACAGATTTTAACCCATTGAAATCTTTTTGACAATTGCAGCCCTACTCATGCTCTTATTCAGACTTCTATTCTATGCAAGTTCTAGTTTCCATCCTGAGATCACCCCCTGAACTTCTTTGGTGTGTCTCCTGTCCTCACATCAAGACCGAGGTAGTGTAGTCTTTATTGGTTTTGTTTTTTTTAATTTTGCTTTTTTAATTCAATCAGACTGACTACATGAAAAATTGGGGCCAGGAGGAAACGAAACCTTTCCTGGTTCCCTTTCTTCTCTTCTGAATTCTGATTCAATTGCCACACAATGCTCAACTTGAGAAGCCCTAGTGCACATTGAGTGTGGCAGCATGTTCTCCCTCCCTTTTCTTTCCCGTGCTGCGGCGAAGTTCTGACACATCTGAAAGTTTTTCAGGCTTAAAAGGCAAAGCAGGACAATGCCACAGATTGAAGCTTTTAACAAACCCTTATTGAGCTATATTCTAAAAACAGTTCACATTAGAAATGCTGAAATATTGCGGGTTGGGATGCTTGGGGTTTTGTAAGCCAGGAGGCAGAACTCTCAACGAGATATTTACTGTCACTGCACTGTGGTTTATTTTGGCAGGACACGAAAATAATTTTGTATCTTTCCTCTAAAAGCTCATTTATCTAATGCCTTTTAGGAACAGGAGTGTAAAGCTATACTTACCATCAATTATCATGAAAATAAAAAAAAGAGGGAATTCACACTCAATGCCATCAAAAAGCTGCAAAGAAGAAAAATTCATCAGACATTTCATTATTTTCATTTAAGGAAATATATCTGAATAATCCTGCAGAGAAATTTCTAAGCAACACAAGACAAAAATGAATGCAAAAATATTTTAGTACATTTAGTATCACTTAATTCTGTGGGCACTTTAACTGTGCCTTTACATCTGCTGTGGCTCATTCTCAAGCAAAATACTTAAATAATCTACTTTTTATTTTTCACTGAGAAACTACAGGGGAAAAAAGAAATAAATTTTCATTTAGATAACCTTAACTGATAAATACTGTGATCAAAAGCAAAACTGTTTTCCACACACTCAGACTGTAGTCAGCTGTGAAATTAAATGAAATGATAAATAATTTCCTTATTTGTTATGTGAAATCAACTGTACCCTCAATGTAAATGAAAGCACATTCATTACAAAACAACCCAATGACTCAATGCTGACTTAACAATCTCTGAAAACTGCACATGCAAATTAGAGGAGGCATCCCTGTGCAATTCTGCTTGCAGTAGCTGGGGGGATTTGGGTGGGCAGGGCTTTACCTTGATTTCTGCTGGTCTGTAATAACGCCGTGTCCTGTCCTCCAGCGCCGTTCGGTACCCGTCCCGCAGAAATCTCTTAAACCCGTATTTGCCTTTCAACTTCCTAATAATTTTATCTAGTGTTTGACCAAACAGAACCTCATCATCCAAAGCAAATCCAGGATAACTAAGGCAGGGCAGAAGAGCTGCATCAGTATTCTGTAGGACAGGGAGAAATAGGACATTTCAAATTTAATTAGATCCCTGACAATTATTTGATGCACAAACAAAAGCTGTTTAACTTACTCAGTGAAATATACATCTGGAACATTATCTTATCAAAACCATAGTGCTAATATAGGAAAATAGTGTACAAAATGAAACTTCTTAGGAAGTATCAGAATAAACTACAAACCAAATGTGCAGATATACAATTTAGAAGATAACTCGTTTAACTCTGAATGTCACCTGTTTTACAGCTGATAATCTGCAGCCACAATTGAAAACAGTATAAAACTTTGTAGTTCAGGATTTTGTGTTTGTTTGTTTTTTAAATACATTCTCCAGATTATTCCTGGAAGAAACACAAACATTTGGGTGTCATATGCTCAAAAAGAAGCACAAATATTTCATAAAGGTGCAACACTGAGAAGAACTTTAATGAAAGATTAAATCATCATTTCTGAACAGCTTTTTCAGAAATATTCTTAGGGTGCTGGAACAAACAAGTCTATCTGATTTACAATTAAGAAGAAAAGGGAATAATTCCAGGAAAAAATATGAGCCACCTTCTCAGGAATCATGTGGATCTCTGATGAATTAAAAACACTAGAAAACTGACTAATTAGTGCATCACCTCTACAGTTAAGCTTCCAGAAACAGACAAAGAAATATCTTTTTCTGCTGATACAGTCAAGATATTTATCTATTTAAAATTTCTGCCAATATGACTGACACAAACACATAAAAGGAAGAAAAGAACACAAATATTTCTATGAGATAAGTTATAAAATCAGCTCCTGTTGGAATATTTCAAGTCTCCAGCAAATAACAAACAGCAAGAGTTCTAAAAGACCATTTGACTATAAAAAAAGTAGCTGACAGTGCCTTTTATTTTAATTATCCAGCACTACAACTCTGCTATAATTCTTCTACACAATAAGTAAACTATTAATGTTTAAGATTAATAGTGTGTTTCATGAACAAAACTGCTATTATATTCCGGAATTAATAAAAAAGCAGAACCCTATTATCACTCATTTAAAATTAGTGATTCTCTAATACCAAATTTACCTTTGATGTTATCACTAAAATAGATTTTTAAAACTAATCTATACTTATGTCATTTAGATTTACGCACTAAGGTAATACATTTGTAATGGTAGCTTACAAAAACAAGAAATTGTTCATGTTCAGCAATTTATGATAAGCCAACCTTAAAGGCTTTTTTCCTAGACAAAAGAAAGAATTAAAGCTAAAACAAAGGGTTTCAAAAGTGCAGACATGGTGTATAGTGGAAACTAGGCCAAAAGAAAAACAAATCCCCAAGGCTGCAAATCTCACTTAAGTTATTTCAATTTTTTCTTTTAAAATTGTCTGGAAAGCTACCAAGAGGTTACCATTTTAATCTAAGTATTAAAAAAAATATAGAGCACCATTGTAATTCCTGTTCAGAAAAACAACTACATCACAGTGACACTTCAAAAGCAAATATGTAACACCTTCCCAGCAAATTCCACCTTTATCAAGCCGATCAGCAGGTCCATCATACAACTAAGAATTCATATCCACTTGTTTTCTCCACACTCTGTTGAGGTGAATTTCTTTTAATGACTTACATGAGACCTTGACTCCCGAGGCAGCAACGAGCACAGGGTCTGTCTGTTCCGGTTATGGGCATCAAAATCCACAAATATGACAGACCAAGAGCAGCCCTGTGAACACATTGTGTTTGTTTAAGGCAAAGGGAAGAAGGCTGGTGCATCCTGCTGAAACTCAGGGGTTCTGTGTTTAATTCAGGTTATGTTGTCATTGCTTGGTAGCTGAAAATTTTAATCAGAAAACACAGCACAACATCAAGTCGAAAATATTTTGATTTTTAAACATACTGAAGTATAGCCAAAATTAGATGGCTTTATCACTGATTAGTAATTATATGATTCATTCAAGCTATTAACTCTTCTGTCAATTCTTGAGAAATGAGGCCTGTATTAAGGACAAACAAAAAAGAGTAGTTCTTCTTCCCTGTGAACGCAGGAAATGTTCTAAACAGTGAATGTACACAAATAATCACATTGGCTTTGATGATTTGTTAACTCTCTTCTTAATCCACATCCTGATTATTCACCAATCTCTAAACTCATCTACAAACTCTGAACACAACCTGCCTACACAAGCAGTTCCAGTGTCTGTGCTGCAGGGAGGGATTCTCTGGGGATTCTGGAGCAGGCTCATTTGCATTTCCTAAACCCACAAGCACCTTGTTTGACAAATGAACTATTTTTCACTTCTGAAAGACTGTAAACTCCTGGAGTAAGAACACCTCACAGAGACTTGATTCATGAAAAACAAAATTTAAAATTATTTTTGCCCAACCCAATAGAGGGCATGCAGCTCCTATAGAAACAACCCTGCCCAGGTGAGCCTTTCACATGCTCCTCTTGCTGTGAGCAGTGCTCCCCCAGCAGTGATTTCTGCAGGTTGTACCTGTGCAGCTGCAGGTGCAAACAAGTCTCTTGAGGGGCTCAAGGGGATTTCTCAAAACCACTGGAACACAGCTGGAGCTAAGCACAAAGGCAAACTCTGCACAGACTGAAGGTCAAAATGGGTTCTGTTAATGCCAACTACAGATCTCAGAAATCAACTCTCAAAGCATTTAAACTGGTCTTGTTGCAGCAATTTATTCATCCATTTCAGAATTCAGAAAAAAAAAAATTTGAAAAAACCTAACAGCCACATTCACTGGTGCTTGAATCTGTTGGGAAGGTAAAGATTATAGATAAATGTCATTTCTGAAAGAATAACAATGCAGGTACAGTGTCTGATCATTACTGAAGATTCTTAATACCTCCTAGTTCTGAACACTTGACACCAGCTTTTAAAATGAATGGCATCTCTCTTCCATGTATACATTTCCTAAACCATTCATTTGGAAGAGTATTCTTTTATTTTAGCTACAGACTACTGTGGGTATAGCACCAAAGAGAAAGATGCACATAGAAGGGGAATACACAGCAGATATAAAAGTCTCAGAAAAGGCTTGCTTTCCTAATTGATCCATGCCACATGAAAGGATGAGAAAAGACTTTATGGATGTCTAACACACAAATTAAAAACAGGCAAAAAAAGGGATTATATAAAAGCAGCTTGTTTAAAGTCTTGCTCAAAAGCCACATGAAGGAAGCAGACAAAAGGAAGGTAATTCTTGAAGGTGGAGGTATATTCTAATACCAGCAACAGATACAGTTCTGAAGGAAAAAAAAAATTTTGGCAACAAAATTCTTTTTCAGACTAAGCTGCAACCACTTTAGAATTTTTCTAAGGAAAAATCCCAAGTGATTCTTGATAGAAAGGGCACAAATTATTTTATCAGATAAATTCTGTACCTGAAACATAGCAACCAGTTTGCAAACTAACTTTCTTTAAAGCTGGAATCTAACTAATGGTACTAGATACTTCTAAATATCCTCTGATCCACCCTGCAAATCATTACTGCTAACAAAGAAGGAGGGAAAACAAACACTTCTATTACCTGATTTCCAAAGAGATTGAAACCATTAATTGCTTCTAAAGCTGCTTTTGCCAGTCCCACGGAGCTGAGGAAAAAACAAAACAAAAACTCAGATGTATCACAATTCAAGCCCAGGTTAAACTTCACACACTTGACAGCTTTCAGTGCCATGATATTTTCTTGATTTGAATTTCATGCTTAACCTTTATGTTAATAAAATGATGATGCAGCAGAAGCAGATTTGGGGTTGTTTTGGTCATAGGTTGCTTGGTTTCCTTCTCTGAAATACTACTCAGTGTTTTTATTTGTCTTCAAATGTCAGAGACCATCTGACAAAAGAACTTGTGTTCTCACCTTCCTATCACCTACCTGGCATTATGTATTTCAAGGTCTTGCTAATAGCACAGAGACGAAGCATTTACTTCAGCATAATTTTTCAAACCAGCTCTCAAGCATTAAACTTTAAAAGACTGATTTCTAGCTTTCAATATATTAAAAGAACTCATCAATCTGAATTTAAAACAGAAGGATTTTCTGATGTCAACCATATAGTGACACATCTTTTATTTTGCTTCCTCACAAAGAAACCAGGACCCAGAAATTCCATCAAGACTTCAAGTTAGCACTCACATTTTAAGACACTACAGATTAAAGTCACTAATAATTAGATAATTTAAAAAGCAAATGCTATATTAATTTATTAACTGTTATGTAAATTCTACAGTACAAATAAAAATATACATTCTAACAAAGTCTTTTCATTAAAAAAGTGTAGTGTTCTATTTTCCTTGTGAGTATTAAAAAACAAAAGTTAAGAAGCATATCTGGTCAAACAGACTCAGAGCATCCAGTGAAACAAAGCCTAGTTTAGTTTGTTTATAAAACTAATTTGTGAAACACTGAATTATAATAAATATTCAGATAATAAGCACTGACAATTCCCCACTTCTATGTAAAAGGAGTTGTGACTGTACTGGCAAACAGCTTCATCATCCAGCCCCCCACCAAAAAATTTACAACAATTAAATTGGCAGAAATCTGCAAACAGGAACTGTGCTTCCATCTTTATTTTTCTATACTCCATGCAGCACTCTGGTAAGGAAGCAAACATTTCACCTTACTCTAAATAAACTGAGTTTTATTATCTATCAATGTAATATATGAAATTTCAAATTATTACTAACAAATCCATATTTTAAATATGGGGTCTAATCATGATTACACAGAAAATATTGAAAATAATGAAAACAATTCAATGCAGTTACAGAATCTGGGTTTTTAAAGTATTACTTTACCTGTGTTGGCTCTAATACTAGAAATACTTTAGACTGATTTCACACTTTATCATTTATAAACCCCCATGTTCCTTTCTGAAACACTGCCAGAAATAATACTCCTGGGTTTCAGTTCTAATTGTTCAGCAGGAGAAGTCTGACCAGCTTAACCACAACCTGCTCTGAGCAGCTGCCTGTGTTTGGTGTCTTCTGATGCTGAAAGCTTTCAGAGCTGGAGAATGAGATGAAGAAATAAACTGAACTCTGAAGAGCTCGGAATGTAATTATTTTTCTGGCTTTGTTTCAAATATCTCAAGAAAAAAGATAATTGTTCTAAAAATTGTTCTATTCTAATTATCACCCGGCCATTGATCAAATAAATTGGCATGATGACTCAGAACAGAACTTTTCAGAGGAATTCAGTATTATCAAACTGCATATACAGAAGATAAAAATCAGAGAAATCCTGCACATTGGAGGCTGTGTCACATATTAAAATCGTGTCTTTTCCTTTCAAGTAACAGTCCTAATATCAACATGATATATTTTCAGAGTGAGAAAAAAAGTTACTGATAAAGGTAGAGAAGTAATAAATGTTCAATTGGTATTCAGATAACGTAAAACTACTCAATCTGTCTACAAAATAGGATGATACTGCTTGAAAGAAATTCAAGGCAAACATGTATTGCTTCCTTGAAATCATCTCTGCTTTGCAGACTCAGTCATTATTCTACAATAAGACTAGTTTAATAACTTGCTGCAATCCATCAGCATCTTTTCCCCCCTAGTTGCTGAAAGCCCCTGGAGACTTCACTACTCTCACAATCACTTGCCAGTGACCATATAAACATCCCAACATTGTCCATCACTCTCTCCACCACACACACAAGTACTACTCAGATTACCAGAAGTTTTATGGGTAGATGACAGGAGGAAGTCACTTTAAAAGAAAAGAAGTCTGTGAACAGCCTTTTTATCAAGTGTATCTTTACAAGAGGGAACAATCACACAGCACAGCACACTTCAGGACTGTGATCACACTTCACACTCATTTCATTCCTACTGATTAATGATTTCCTGTTGGGCAAATTGCTAAAGAGATTCTTATGCTTGTGTCTTTGTATAGAAAATACATTCCTCATACTCTACAATTTAGTAACAAAAGAAATGGAGTGTCTTAACAGAATGAATTAATGGCAAACTGCATTTTAATAAATGTGTTCCTTCTTCCACTCATTAAGCCACTATGAACAGACTGTACTGACCTGTGGGACTCTGCCTGGAGAAAAAGGTGCTTACTTGGAGATGGGCCCAAAACAAAACCTCTCCCAAACCCTCTTAAAATATTCCTCTAAAAATTTCACGGGATCGTGAAGTCATTGGCCAGAAGGGACATATGGAACTCATCTAGCCCAACACAAAACCTCCCTTGAAGCCTGATATCACAACCAAGACCAATTTAAGTAAACCATAGCCAATACTAGAAAAGCGTCACAAACCTCCAAGGATGGAGATTCTGTTTTGAGAATCCTGCTCTTTCCTTCTCTGTGCTTCAAATGAAAACGTTTGTTCTTAATGTCCCCATTGAACCTCACCAGGTGCAATCCTAAGACTTTACTGGAGCTGCCAATTATTTTAATGTGTGAAGGATTATCAAGAGAAGCCTTGCAATCATAATGCCACTGGTAACATTTGACCTTGAGCCGTATTTAGGGCAGGGGAAGATGAGACTAACCTAGAGAAACCACTTCCAGCTTGCTAAAAGAGATTTAGTAAATGCACTTAAACAACATTCATAATTCTCACTACTTTTTAATTGTTGGATTCATCCCCTCAGTAAAATACCTAAGGGCAAACACTAAAATTTGGATTTTTTAGCAAATGTAAATCAAAATACACCTTCAAGTATAACCACCCTTAATCCTCCTCCTGTTCCATTTCTTGCCTCCATCTGAATGCTGTGCATTTCAACTGGAACATCAGGCACCACAGAGGATGTGAAAAATAGGCAAACAAGAAAAAAATTCTACATCCCTAATAATTTTGTAACTACATAACCCAAAAAAGAAGAAAGAAGGACAGCACTACAGCAATGTGCTATATACTCCAGAGAAGAGCAAGACCAAGGCTCTGCAGCTGCAGATTTGGAATAGGAGGATGCAATTTCCTAATTCTCATAGTGCATATGGGAGGTGTCAGAGGCACTTTGTGCAGCCACTCAGATGCCTGCAGAGCACCTTGATCAAACGGCTCCAGGACAAATTCATTTTTGTGAAGTTCAGCCGTATGGGAAGGGATCACACCACAAGAAAAGCTGTTACAAATCTTGCCTTTGAACCAGTAAAAGACATCAATTTGCATACATCAGTGAAGACGTGCTCCACAGAGTGCTCTGCTATTTATCATTTATCAGAAGTGTTTGGAGCTGTACTAGGAGAGAATACTGAGACTGTGAAGGCTTAAAATATCTTCATCTTTTAATATGGGCCACAATGTGCAGCTATTATTCACAGACTTCCAACTGTATAATATCTTCTTAGAACAGAAAGCCTCTTTCAATAAAACACAAGAATTACCTACTCATTCTGAAAGCAAACACAGCCTGTGTGGAGAGTTCCATCACAGGTTTTTCAGGAGTGCACCATCCTGACCCTGCAGAGAGCACTTTGGGTCCATAATCACAGAAGACCCACATATATAATTTGTGAGTAGACCTGATACTTATAATTGCTTCATCAATTTAAAACAAAAGGGGTTTTATAGCTCTTTCTGGTAGATACATTGGAACATAAAGTATAAAGAATATTTCAGTGTACCCAGGGCTTTCCTCAATAATATCTAAAAATGTCTTTTGATGCATGTTGCCCTTCCATTTTTCCTGATTTATGAAAACCAGGGAAATTGCCTACCAGCTTTCTACAGTGAAGCAGAGTACCCAGACATACACAAAGAATGATAAATAGGGGCAATACTTGTTTCTGATGACCGAAGTCTACTTCTTGAATTAGGACCAAGCTGTGTGCTTCCCCTTATGCTAGCTCAATGATCTGTTAGATTAGTCCAGTCCATCTCACAAAACTTTACCCTTAGAAAAACCATCCTGTAAATGTCACTCTAGATTAAGACAAAACAACATGCCCATTTCCATCTGTTTAAAAGATGCTCAGTTTTCCCTGGAGAAAATTCACATTCTGAATAACCAGAATGCTGCATACAGGAGACACAGGAGTTTCAGTGCTCCTTTTGCACATTTCTACAAGGTGAGACGTGGAAAGAAGCATTTGATTCTCTATGCAGCCATGTAGCTCATGTAGTCTGGCATTTGACAATTTTACAGACACAGTAGGAGAAAAGAAAATCATCAAAGTCATAAAACAACTTTGATTTTTTTTTAAGTTCTCATATTGATAAAAAGGTTCTATAAAAGCCCAGAAAAAAAAAATCCTACATTAAGAGTTTTGCTGCAAGGACATGTAACTGTATCTATAGGTTAAAATATACATGCCTGCATGTGGGCTAAGAAAAATAATTTATTCTCAAATGACAAACAGATTTCTTTGGAAATATTGAAAGCTGGAAGAAATATTAATTCTTTGCAAGCCATTAATAACAAGGATAATCAATAATGTTTTCAAAATCCAAATATATCCAAGCTATAGCCATTTTTATGATTAATAAAACCTCAGAAGTCCAAAAGTGAAGAAAACAACAGCAACACAAGAAAAATCAAGTTGTCAGATTACAGATTTGATCCTTCAAGGCAGAGAGCACGAGTGATTCCACTGAGGTGAGCAGGACAAGTCCAGCATTAAAATGCCACCAGCACTGCTCCCTGTCCCTGACAGGGCTCAGAACTTGCAGCATCTGAAGAATCTGGACAAGAGCTTGGCACTAGGCTACTCTCCAGTGTACAGCAGCATCTTCCCACCATAGTGCAGATGAGAAAATCTAAACTCCTGATTCTACACCTTTATAAAGCTGTATATTCCTAACCGGTTTTTTGAATACGATTCCAATCCCACTGCACGTGCCTCAAGACCTTGAGCTGTTCTGAACACAAGTTTCAGAATTAGACACATGCAGCTGCACATAATTATTGTAATTTGAATACTCAAACAGCTAAGCATCCATGTGCTTGTTTCAGCATGCATATCATGATGAAATTATCTTCACGTTTTCCCAAAATATATCCCTCATTCTTTAGAGAACCTTAATTTAGTTCAAACAGTATTTTCATGCATTATTATTTTTAGCTCACCCCATTATGAATTCTTTCCATTCATTTACTTGCTTTGGCTAAAAGAGCTACATTTGCTCACCTACCTTGAGTGCAGCTCTGGACAGCCATTGTTGTATTTGCTGCCTCTTTCCCAGACACCAAAGTCTGGCACACGATAGGCTCTCTCCACACAAAATACAAGATTCTGGATAAAGGACACCTACAGGAAAGAAAAGTGACTGTAGGAAAACCAAAGCACATCTTTTCTGGTTTTTCCAAAAGATAAACTTGCTATTCCTTGTAACTGTTCTTTCCATCCTTTTCTGTCTGAACTCAAAGAATGATGTTCCCAAGTTCAAATATTCTTTCTTGGTGCTTTTTCTTAATTCATTTTAAGATAATTGATGTGCCAAAGTTTTGTTAAATAAGCTCCAGATAATATATATTTATGCAGATTCAAACATGCTCCTTTATAAACACAAATAAAACTCTAAACCAATTTATTATAATTAAAATCTCTTCTTTGACCAACACATTTCAACTGAATACCAAAGTACTGATGGGTATTTTAAGGTATTTAAGGTGTATTCAACTACAGCTGAGAACTTATTTAAGCAGATAATTTTTCCTGATTTACACTCTTGAAAGAGACATTTGGAGTTGCTTGACTGTAGAAAAATGAAATTGAGCATAAGTTTTATAGTTCACTTTAAAGAGTCCATAGGTAGGAGCTTAGAGAAAATGTAACCACAAGCACAAGATTTACACTGCTTCATCTCCAAAGCAGGGATTTCATCCTCTCCCATCCAAATTACTCTAGGAGACTGTGGAAAAAAAAAACTGCAATGGCTATAAACACAACCATATTGAGGAGCTACAGAGAAGGATCCACTTTGCTACCATCAACTGGGGTTTTTTTTTTATTTTTCAATGAGCTATGTAACAAAACCCCAGTCTTTTACTGAAAGGTATTTGCCTGTATACCTTTGTTTTGTCTTTTTCCTACTTTTTCTTTAACTTTTAAAAATTTACTATTTCAGATTTACTCTTTATATTTTTATATTTACTCTTTAAGCTAATACCAGTCCACCACCAATATTATAATTCTAGACACACTTGTCTGTCTTTACTTAATGTCTCTGCTAAAATTTCACCATGAGGTGTACAATTATCTGCACACTAGATCTTTTCATAGTTACTGCTTTCAAGAAAACTGTCTCAATCTTCAGCTATGCCCAGTACATTCATCCCTGTAATTTAGCATTTGGTTTTATTAAAATGAACTTTCTCTGAATGAAGCCAGAACACCCAAATATTAAGAGTGTGGCTTTTCCCCTGTCTACCAATAACTGAAATTTATATGAAGAATCAAATAGCACCACATAGAAACATATAACCTTACGGATTACTTTGTACCAGTGATGTTTGGAACACAGGGAAAAAATGGTCAATTACAGACATTTTATGACACTAACTAGGGTTTCCAAACAGCAGATTTACATCCAAAAAGCCATCAAATAGCTTGTTGTAAACCAAAATCTTCAGAGAACAAATTATTCATATCACAGGCATGTAAATGCTATAACCAGATCAATGCCATGGCACTTACAGAAATTATGGGTTGTGGGTTAAGCTTATTTATCCAAAGTTGAGCATGTGGAGATGGAAGTGTAATAAAGAGCACACCCCCAGCATGGATGACTGCAAACACTCCCAGTGCTGGGCAATCTGTGGCTAACAGCTCTCATTCATACACTCACACAGTCACACACTGCTGTCTTTGCTAAGGATGCACAGATGCAATTCAAATAATTTTTCACTGCCAACAGATGAAAGCAGAGGGTAACTCACTGACAGCTGCCACACCTGCCATGGAGAGGCAGCACTGCCTCTAAAGCCAAGAGCTTTGTGCACAAACACTCTCACAGCCAGTTTGGCAAACAGCACCCATCTACCAGCACCCTGAGCCCAGCACCCTGAGCCCAGCACCCCGAGCCCAGCACCCCGAGCCCAGCACCGCACCAGCGCTGCTCCTCGGAGGGGCAGGGTCTGAAGCCAGCCTGCCCTGGGGCACTGCAGAGGAACATCCAACCGAGGGTTTGGGCAGCACAGTGCCACACTGACACTGCCACCTCCCCACAGCTACAGCCACACTGCCACATCCCCATGGCCATAACCATGCCACAGCCATGCCACAGCCACATCCCCATGGCCACAACCATGCCACATTCCCACTGCCACATCCCCATGGCCACAACCATGCCACATTCCCACTGCCACATCCCCATGGCCACAACCATGCCACAGCCACATCCCCATGGCCACATTCATGCCACAGCCACATCACACTGCCACATCTGCACAGCCATGGCCACATCCTCACTGCCACATCCTTACAGAAAAATACGAACCTTGGACATTTGATCATTACATGGTGTTAACAGATTGTGACAATTGCTGAAGCCACACAGAACCCAACAGAATGTTCAGGTCTGTGGTAAAAAAATCTGAGTATGAATCTCCACAGTGCAGAGATTTAGAGGGGACAGTTGCTAGGAAAATGACCTCCTGGCAAGGAAGAGAATATCCACTGAGTGGGGAGTCTATAAACATGCATTTTTTCTGCAGAATGTGTAATTAAATACAAACATCTGGAGGATAACATAAATTATATATCAAGCTAATTAAATACTTAATTGTATACATTTGCCTTCTCGCAGATATAAAGGCAGTTCAGAGGAAATAATATAGACCTATCATATGATCTAAGAAAGAAAGAAGACATGTTGCAACATTTAGTTTTCTAATTATCTAAAAAAATAGATTACTGAAGATATATGTTTTAGAAAAATAATGCAAATTCACTATTACTGGAAGATTCTGCCTCTTTTTTTGAATAGCAGTACTGCAAGCACATTTAAGCTTTTTAAGGCAATACGGCAGCAGCTAAAAACTGGAACAGAGTAAATTTAAACAAATCCAGATTAAGAAAATTGGAGAAAAAAAGAATTTAAAAAGTATATACATCTGTGCTTTCCATTTCAGTTTCAAAACAGAACCTCATTTTAGAACAGGCCAGCAGGTTGTCCTGACATGACCTGTACTCAAGCCAACGCTATTATTATCTTATTTACAGAAGAGTCTCTATAAACATCTCTTACTATGATATAAAATTCTTTTCTTTTCAATTAAAGATTCAGCAAAACTCCTTAACACTCCCAGGTTCATATGTGTTCGAAGAAAGCCCAGTAGCTTCCCTGAAAATTAACCCCATTATTTATTATACTGAATTTTCATTGGACAGGATGTACTGACTGAGGGTTTGAAATAATGTGAAAAGTGAGAAGAATGTAAGTAAAAGTTCATTGTCCTAACAGACCTTTTAATTCTTGCCATTGTATCTATCAGAAATAGCAGAGAACTATAAAACTTTCAATGTCACGTTACATTTACTCTTTGCACATCTAACACTTTTTTAGCTATTATTTCACTATCCATTCATTCCATTACTTTACCTGAGTTCCACTCAAAGCATAGAATACCTGCAGTGTACTTTCAGAAGAATTACTTTACAGTAATTAATAATACAGAAAAAAATACAGAAAAATACAGAAATTAATAATATAGAAATAAAACCCAGCAAAAACACAAACAGTTTGAAGCATGTTTCAGGACAGGAAATCCATTTGTACCTCATCTGTGTTGTAGATAATCTGCAGCCCTGAAGAGATCATCTCAACCAAATAGATGAGAAATAATGACACAGCATTGATCTGGAGTAATTAAACACAGAAAGGAAACTATAATTAACGTTATGTTCACTGGAGTCACATAAACAAAATAAATGTGGTGTAATTCACTAACAAAGATGGTCCCACTATAACACATTCTGCTTCTTAAAAAATCCTGGATCTAATGATGTGCAAATAATCAACAGCAAAAGGTGGCACAAACAAGCATTGTCCTCTAGAACTTCTGATGCTTGATGATTTTTTCATTTCAAACTGTGCTAGGGAGATGTTGTCCCTTAGGCACCCTGCTCTGACCCACAGGTAACCACTTTGGTCACAAGCTGTTTTCATGCTTACAGAGATGCCAACTCACAAGTAGGTTAGCAGCAAGGCAAGCAGCATTGAATAGTGCACAGCACACCTAGAAAGCAAATCACTGCAGCCCTGGTGGGAATTTTGGCATTATCAGCTGACAGGAGGAGAATTACAACATTCAGATATGATCAGATATGTGAAAAATTGTGGGTTTTTGTACCCATACACAGCATTTCTTGTTAACAGTAATTACCTTCAGTTGTACAGATGACTATCATAACGTCAACTCATCGAGGAATCAAAGGAAACTGCTGGTTTGGTTTTTATTACAGAACTTTCCTATACTTGAGAATTTGTATAACTTCAATAGAGAAACTAAGTTTATCACAGTATGAGATATAAAACCACAATCTCATTATATGAAATTTAAAGAAACCATCAAGAACAAAAAAAAGCGGATTCTTATCTGGAACACAGCAGATCAAAAATTAGGTCCAAATTCTAAAAATCCCTAAATACTTAAAGACAACTGACTCCACTGTCTTAATATAAACTGAAAAGCACCAAGTACAGCAATAAGAGCTACATAATATATTCAATTTTTCCCAGCTGAGCCCTCTCAGTAACTCTCTACTCTTGTCTCCACAGAGCTGAAAACCCTCTAATTTTTGAGGTATGCAGATGACAGATGGGAACGTGTATTTATGTTTATGGGAAGGGTTGAGCTGCCACAAAAAACAGACTTTAAACTGTCATACAGTGCTCCCGAGGTCCCCAAATTGTCTCCTCTTATAAATAAAACATGTGTCTTTTCAGGAAATTCCATATATTCCAAAATGCTAACTTAAGATAACTCCATAATGCATTTTTCCCAGAACATACATTTTATGAATCCAACACATTTACTGTACAAACTATTTAAGCAATGCTGTCACCATGAAATGAAATAATCATCAACCTACTGTGTCAGTTCTGAATAATTTCACTAGCAATTTCTGAGCTAAAAGGTGTGTGCAGACTTGTGGAATGCAAAATAAAAAAGTCATGAAAGCAAAGGTGGGTCTGAAAGTAAAGAGAACGGGAAATAAAAAGAGTAAAGATTAAAAGTCTGGAAAAGGAGAGACAATAAAACAGACACTTATGCAATTAGTCTGGCTAGGAACCACTATGCAAAGCAGTGAACAATTTTAAACTGTTGTCAGTGTACATTAAATGAATGAAAATTGCTTAAATTATGGAAAATTAAACTGGGAATATTCACCGTAAGATTACACTAAATCTTTCACTTTCCTGACTACAACATTTTTTTTGCCAGGATTATTTATTGACAGCCATCTGTTGGTCTCAAAAAGAAGCAACTTTGTAAACAACCAACCATCTACCTCTACAATCTCACAGTTATTTCAGTACCTTCTGACCAAAACATACCATTCAGTTATGTTTCAAAACACTCTTTTTCAGCAGAAGATGCAAAAGGCAACTAACTCAGTTTTACCACACACAGCACATTTAACACAAATCTAACCAGAGACAGCTGCATTATGGAAGAATGAAGACAATATTATTAAAAAATCAGCCAGACTTGGACTGACATCAACATGGAGGTGTTACCTGAAGGTGACCATACTCCTCATGGGAGAAGACCTCATCTCCAGTCTGTGCATTGAATATAGAATGCAGACATGCAGATGGTTTGGGGTCTTGCTTAAATTTCTGGACCTAAGGGTGAATGAAAGGCAAAACATAAAAGCAAAGGCAATAATTTCAGTATGTTTGGCAACCACAAATCCACCGTATACCTTATTTAAATTATTATTACTCTTGTTATTATTACAAAACTAAAAAAATTTTTTGATTTGATCACTATGTAAATGTTATAACCAACAGTGGCTTTTCAGAACAATTGCTTTATAGCTGGTAATTAAATGAAACCAAGATAACTCTGTAACTCTTCAAGTCATGCTTTGTTCTCCAACATATTTTAAAATTCTCTAACCATCATTGCTAGTACCTGATCCACATTTCACAGTATTTTCAACACTGATGAAAGATCTTCATAAGATTTTCTTCTCTACCAACAAAGCAGCATGTGCCTCAGAACAAGCAAACAAGTGCTATGTTGTGGAGTCTACTCCTCAAATACATTACATATACTTCAGGTCATGACTCTTATGTTCACTGGCAATAAAATGCAACATCTGCATTTTTGCTAAAAGCAGCAGCATTTGCTCAGGTCATGTCTTGAGCAGATATAATTCATATTACTAAAAAATATCTTCCTTTTACACGAGGCCACACACAGTCTCTCAGAATAAAGTCCAGCTTGACTTCTGTCTGTAAGGTACCAGAAACTGTTTATTACTACACTGTAGGAAGAGAAAAGCATCTGTAGTAAACAAGGCAAAACCAGACAAGCAGTGTGCCAGCAGTGAGACACCTCTGTTAATTTAATGCTCATTATTCACATCTGGCACTCCTCATCCCCAGAACAAACTGCACGTCAAAGAGAAAAACAACAGCTCAAATGTAACAAGATCAATTTAGGTCAAGATTATTGAAAGATATGAGACTCTCTAGAAACAATCCAACACCCCAGAAAATATATGTCAGCATAAATACAAGTGGCAATACAATACTTGCTTATTATTATTGTTACTGATACCACATACCTGTGGACTTCCCATTTCAGTTTGTGTGCTCAGCTGTGAGGGAAGCTATGGACTTACATGAAAACTATTTCTAATAATACAGTTAAAAATCAGTGAACTGACACTTCAAATAACCACATGGAATATATGTATTTAACTACTTCTAGATCAGCTGCTAACCACTATGCAAAATGTATTCACCACACCAAATTTTAATAAGAAGGCCTGAATATTCAGAGTATATTCACAACAGAATTAAGGGCTGAATAAATCAGCTGTGTTGCAACATAAGCAGACTACTCTCTTTCGTTACTCATTTTGGAAACTTGTGCCCTTCTGAAGTTGTCATTAAGTAAAATACTGCTGGAAAATGTCTGCTAAAGAAACCAAGCAAAAAATCAAAATGATCACCTAGGTAAGGAGAACTGTAGACACAACAACCAAGATAACAGTGCAAAGAAAACTCTCCAGCCTTAACAAAAAGTAGTACTACATCTTTCCATTTAATCACTAGAAAGGCATAAACCCCCCACAAGAATAATGGTGTAATATTTAAATGGGACAAATAACTGCAAAATGAACACAAAGAAGTTTCAAGTGTACCCTCCACTTTCCTTCCCAAAATGCTCACATCTTCTACTCCCTAAAACGATGCAGCAGCTGTTGTGAGCTGGGGCACTCTAGCACTGGATTTGCTCGGTGTTTAGGATTTGTTTTCCCAGGTTAAGGAATCCCTTGGAAGCAGGCGGGTGCCGTGCATGCAGCGCAGTTTTACCTTATCGGCCTGGCGCATGTAGCAGTAGAGAATTCCTCTCATGCACTTTACAGCAGAGTGCTCCAGCTCGTGGGTCCTTCCCTTGTCATCATCAATGCGCCTGGGTGAGAGAGATAACTCAGAAAACAAATTGCAAATGCATTCGTGGGGGGAAGAAAAAAGGAGACATGAATGCTTTGGAATATTAAGTATTTAACTAATGCTGTTCCATAGTGGTGCCCTCACTCATATCTACATATTTACAGCCCTAGTCGTCCTTTCTCACCAAAAATAATAAAAATAATAAAAGAGTTTTTGTCTGGCAACTTACACAAGCATTCCTCTTTCAAAATTTAAGAGTTAAAACAAATCTTTCCTGATATAACATCCATCTTTTGCAAGCAAAAGATTCTTAGTACCAGCAATAAGCCTGCCAATGCCCTGAACTCTCCTACTAGATTTAGAAGTATCCCCCGAGTACAATTTGGCAGAAGAACTCCTATTTTTAGTAACATGCATTAATTCCACTGCAACAAATACTGGTACCAACTACATTATATGAAAACATGTTTACTTACCAAAAGTAGGGTGACATTTTTAACCTAGCACTTTCATAAATATTTTTACTGATATTTTCAAATGCACCATTCTCTATGGGTTTACAAACCTATTTTTGATACAGCTTCATCTTTTCAAACTTTCCCAGGGAACTGAATAAGAAAGGGAATGTAACCTGGCAGAGACATGAGTGTACAAGTTATTCACCTGTAAGCAAGGGCCAATGCCCAGGCACAGGCAGCACAGTAAAGGCTATCATGGACTTTTGCCTTTTGGTTATCCCCAAAAGTCTTGGTAGGGAACAGACCTGTGGTTGGGCTTTGATAGACCAGCAACGTTGATTTAACTGGAAGAAGGAAAAAATAAAAAGGTTGTTAACAACATTTATAGTTCTTCCAGTTTCTAAATAGATTTTCAGGAACAGATCAAGGTGTAAGCAACCTGTTAGAACATGCACAGGATAAAGTAAGGGAAAGAAAGGTAAGGAGAAACACACACAAAATTTGCTACATTGTTTTTTCAGACAAATTAGACCTTTTTACACAAAAACCCAGAGGTGTTCAAAACTATTTATATGACTGTTCTAGCACAACCCACTTTGTCCAGAATTTCTACAAAGCAACCCAGTAACTTCCTTTCTATGAAAACAGAAGAAAAAAGTGAGTACAGTACATCAACTGCCCCCCCAATCAGTTAAATGCTTAAACTCCTCAGAACTTTACATTCATAAAAATTACATTTTTAACTCAGGCCAGATGATTGTTTCAATATTTATAAAAGTAGAAGGGAGTAGCTAAGGAGAAAGGACAACTACAATTATTTACCTCAGTATCTTGATATGAAAATAGACTAAGACAGGAATTTTCAGGTTGCCAAAACTGAGTTAGTACAAAAAGAATTAAAGTAATAGGTTTTTTTCTTCAATATTTTGCATTTTGGAAACTGTTTTTCCTAAGAAATGCTACAAGATTGTAGCTAGAATGCTACAAGATTGAAACTGGGCTTAATGCCCTCAAACATGACCTTTCTAACAATAATCTCTTCAGCATAAAACAGGAAAGCAGTTTTTTTCCACATTGTTATCAAGCATCAATTTTAAAAAGGCCTCTTTACTGTCTATATAGAATACTTAAAAACTAAGTATTCTAAATGAAAATTACAAGGTTTTACAGCTTTTTGCATTATATTCCGTGTCTTGATACCCTATAACAAAAGCTTTGATAAAATATTACCTGACAAAGTCAATATAGATTATAATAAATGAAGTATAAATTCAATAGTAGATTTTTACTGTGGCAGCAGCATAATTGCCTGAGACAAACAGCAAGCACCACCACAGATTTGCTGCTGCCAAGTGCTAAAAAAGCCAATTGAACAGTCATGTCCTGTGTAAGAAAGCTAAAAGCAATGCACCTACACAAAAAGCAACACATCTATGCAAAGGCCAGGTACAGATTTCACTTCAAAAAGCCATTTGAATGAAGGGAGTCCCATCCCACATTTTTAGAATGATGGGGAAATTGTCCACTATTCTGTATCCTTGCCTGAGTAAAACTTAAATTTTAAACTGCCAAATGCACAGCCATTAAACAGCCCTGATTTTAGAATACAAGCAGGACTTCATTATAAGACAAACCTCCTAAAACCCAGAACAATCAAAACAAAATGTTGCTTCTTTAATGGTTTTGGCTTCAAATAACATCATATGAAAACCACTACAGTTGACTTGAAATTAGCTAACAATTACAATTTCAGCACAAAAATACATTACAGCACAATTAATAACAAAAAGGAACTACTAAGTGATCACCTGCCAGACTGTTCCAAGTACTACAAGAAAGCTTTTGTCCATTTAAATTTTTCCTCAGCTGTATCTGGTCAATGCTACAATCCTAAGCTACTCCTTTATCCAAAATAATTGTAAATTCAATCTTACAGCTGAACTGGACAGACATTTCAACAGACATTTTGATTTTCAGCAAGAAGTGTAACTCAGCCCTCCTCTTTGCACCTTCCAAACTTCCAGCTGAAGTTTAGGAAATTATCTTTAAGTAGCAATAACGTAGCACTGATATTTATCATGCAAATACCAATTCTATCTCACATCTGGGTTAGTTCAAGCATTATCAACTTACCAATTTGATAGTAATGATTTAATTTATCCCACAGAGTTTCCCCCTCTGGCTTTGGAAGGTTAATACATTTAAGTGGCTCATAAATTGAACCTAAAATAAGAAGAAAAAAGAAAACCAAAACCAAGATTAGAATCCGTTTCATAATTCTAATATTGCTAAAAATTACTGCGATAAGGTATTTCTTCATGTTTGTTATACGAAAGCACAATTTAGCAATTTCAATTGAAACAAAAAAGTTATCTCTGCAGTCTCAGAGAATTTTTTGTACAGTTCCTCTCTACACAACTCAGACCTCCACCTGTATCTCCAGTGCCTTGTAGACACTCAACTACAGCAAACCAACATAAATGTAGAGTTAATTATTGAAGGTAACTATTAAATGTTAGGGGTTTTCCATTAACATTTTCTTAGAACTTAAATACATTACAGAGAAAATTTCAGAAGATATGTAGGGAAACAGAGGAGTGACAAAAGTAGACCATATTCAATTATTATTGCCCTAAATGGTGAAGATGTTCAACACCATCAGTGTTTCACCACCCCAACCTTGTCTGCATCCAGCAGAGTCAGCCCAGCTGATGTCAGGTCAGAATAAGGGTTGGCTTGTAAAGCTTAAACAAGCTATTCAACAGATAAAGGCCTCAAATTAACTATATCCCAGAGAGACACAATGCTATCAAATCCCCATCTTTTACTGCCCACATATTGACTGCTTCCTCACCTGCACCTGAAAAGTCAGTTTTACTGACAGCTGAAACCAGCTCTCTATTAAAAATTCCTGGGGTGAACCATTTCCAACTTCTAATTTCAGAGTAACATCCTGCTCTCCTCCACAAACCACTGGGGCTTTATTCAGTGTTCTGGACAGCAAGGTCTCCACGAGAGCCATGTGCTAACAGGAAGAATGAGGATTGTCTCTTTCCAGCCTGCCCTTTGGAAAAGCTCAGGGAATGCAGTGCCAGGGAAGCCCAAGCAGCCAAGCAGTTCTGGCAGGACACAGCGAGTGCTCCTTTTCACAGAACCTCCTTGGCAATCCCAGCACACTCCCAGGCATCAGACACGAGATTGTCCATATACAGACTCAACCCCATGAAATTAAGAAACAAAATGAAGGAAAAGTGTTCAAGAAACAATTGGATGTGAGCCTCAGTGCCCTGTCCAGTTACCAAGATGGTGTTTGGTCAAATGTTGGACTTGATGACCTCAGAGATCTTTTCCAGCATAATTGGAATGTGTGTGGAATGGTGACAGAAGCTTTATGAATCAAGTCCTTTGGGGAGACAAGAAAATGTCAAGCCACTCAAGAATGCAAACCTCACCCCAAGTTAGTATAACCTTTGCTTGGCAAGCACAGCAGTGAAAAAAGCCCCACCTCTGCCTGAGCAGAGCCCTGGGTGCCTGCCCTGCTTGGATGTCCTGGGGATGCTTCCCAACCCATCTGAGCTTTCCCTACTGCCTTTCCTCACTGGGAGAGGTTACATTAGAAATAAACACCTGCATGTGGGAAAGGGCCTGAAAGGGAAGCACAGAGAGCCCAGTTTATTTGAGCTGCCTAAAAAACACAAAGCCAAAAGAAATTAAATTGTTCTGTAATGGAAAAGAAAAACTTGTAACATATCACAGCTTTTATATCTTCTATTAAAATAAATAAATAAATAATGAACATTCTGAACAAATTTAAATCCATTTTTTGAAGCTATTTTGTTTTTCTACTTCTTCTAGCCTACTAATCCCTGTTCATTAAATGATTCATAATTTATCCTGTTACACAATTAATTCAGTTATCTTGCAGAAGCACACAATACAGTGAGCTGCAGTAACTGTAATTTTGTACAGCTTTATAGTGAAAGGACAGAATACACACAAGAAAAAAATCTTCAGGAAGTCAGTGCATAAAAAGCTGCAATTTTATGGGAAATTCACTTCTAGATTTTCAAAGGCAAAATAATTATTCTAGCTCTTAGATTAGGTGAATATCCTATGCATATCCACCATCCTTAGTGTGTGAAACAGGTTCAGAATGTCCATTTCCTGCAGGCTGCTAACCCAGTGTGGCACCAGGACACACAGCTCACCATCCACAGGCACATACATACACACAATTCCAAAGCTCCTGAACTAAAATCGTTTTCATTAAATACTTACCAGACAATCTGTGACCCTCTGTGGCCAACAGAGAAACAAAACAAAGGTATCAAGAACAAAAAGTAAGCATATTCTTCTGTTTCAGAGTATTCAAAGATTTCAACTTGGTGCAGAAAGAAGATTAAACAGAACAGAGAGCATGAAAAAGTCAAAACACCACCATCTACAAATTACATTATTCTAGGTGTTTGAAACTTTAATAGAAATATAGTAAAAGAGCCAGAGTAGACTGCTGATGGAACAGAAAGGTGAAATTAATTCAAAGTTTGAAAAACTGTCAAAAATAATTTTATGCTTTTAAGTATTCCCTAATATTACTCCTACTATAAGGAGGAGAACTTGTTTAAATTAAAGTTTTCCACATATTCTTCATTAATTCCTTATTAGCATCTATATAGTTTATGCTTTGCTTGGGTGTCTACAGCATTCTCCTGGAGAAATCATGTGGTAAATTACATTTCATTACTATCACAACCTAATCAAAGCAAGGAGCAGTCAGGACAAACACAAAGCTGCTCCTTCCTTGAGCTTTTGGAGAGAGCCCATAACACAGAGGAAGCTATTTTAAGGATGGCTAAAAAAAAAAAAAAGCCTGTCTACAGTCTCATCCAAAATCTATTTGAGTTCATTTCAGCAACATAAAAACCTGTCACAGAAAGCTATTTTCAATTACATATTTAAAATCAGTTTTCAAACTAAAAAATAATTTTTTTTAAAGAGATGACGACAGCAAGACTGCAGCACTCCAAACATAATGGAGTGACACATGCAAATGGGACCCTGGAGGTCTCTGTTTGTGCAGGAGCATTCAGAAGACACAGAATGAGGACATTAATTTTAAATACTGTTTTTCATAAATATATCACTTTATTATAACCATAAGATGTGAGTTTTTTAGGTAAATTAGTAGGTATGCTAGAAAGAACATAAAAACCTGTTTTGTTGATTTACTATTTCTCCTGCTGTCTAGTGGTGTAACAACCCCATCTAACATTTAAATAGGGTTTTTAGGAGTTCAGCTTTTCTTCCTACAGAGAATGGAGACTGCCCATTATTTTCTTACATCACAAGTGCATTGCTGCAGGCAGTACCTACTTCAAAATCAGTAAAAAACTGATCAAAAATCAAAGTGCCACTTCCTGTGTTAATATAATTAATGTCTGATATGACAACACTCAAAGTCTTGATCCCAAGTCCAGTTAAATCCCTGTTTGTCTTCAGACATTGCACTGATTAAATGCCTATATTCATAATCTGAAGAAAAACAAATCCCCTTTCATTTCCTACCATTTACAGGTCCCAGAGTAATATGATTTCACCACTCTTCAAGCTGAATAATTACTGAAAATAATTATAGAGATTCCTTTAAAAGTAATAGAGAACAGGAAGAAATTTTGACCCTGTGTATACACAATCTCTGGAGGCTGAAAATATTGTGTCATCCTGATATTACTTTCCCATCCACCTCATTTTTATTCCAGTTATACCTGAGATTAGCATTAACTGCTCTTCAGGGAAGAGATATGAACTGTCCAGATGTTTGGATTCAGAAGCTATGGCCAAAATGGCTTGAAAACAACTCTGCTCCCAATTTGTATATATGGAAGCTTGGGACACACACACATCCTTGAAGATGGCAGTAATTGTGGATATTAAAGAAAAGCAGGGATTAAAATGGAATTCTGTACCAAGCCTATGGATAAAGATTTGCAAATTTCAACAAGGATGGTTTATTCAAGTTTTTCAAAGTACAGAATTCCACAAAGTTAAGTACAGACAAATGGAAGCAACACAGCAAGAACCTAATTTCCAACATTTCACATGCCAGAAGAACAAAAGAAAACGTTGAATTGCATAATTAAATCAGGCCAGGCCAAAAGAAAAAAAAGCTGAGAATACAAGATTTCTTTGTAGATTTGATAAGAATGAAAACTGGTCACAGCCTCTGATGTGACATTAGTCTGAACATAATCGAACACTTGAGACAGAGGCAAGCTCTGGACCTCAGATCACTGCAACTTTCATTACCCAGCATTAGTAAGGGCAGTGACAGCTTCACATTACAGAGGTCACTGGGACCAAAGAGGATTTTATTTCTACTCACAGCAAACTTTAAGAAATGGCATCACATGGGGATTTTTAATCACTACATACAGGAGGAAACTTTGATCTCATAGTTGATCCTGCTTTGAGCAAGAGGCTGGAGTAGGTGACATCCTGACAACCCTTCCAGACTGAACTGCTCTATAAAACAGGGTAAGGAAACACCAGGAGAAGGGCTTGGAGAGGACAACAGACAAGGTATTAAAGTATTCCTCTACCTGAATATACAATAGCAGTAAGCAAAAGATATGAATTGTTACCTTGGTTGTGTGGAAATAAGAAATGGGTAAAAATGAGTTAAATCTTGTAATAGTTTCATTTAAATAGCATTGAAGTGACAAAGCTTTTAAACTATCATTTGTCAAGAAAAATCGTGGGTTACACTGTGCAAGTAATGCAACTAGTATTTCATAGAATCACAGAACAACATACTGAGTTGGAAGGGAAGCACAAGGCTTGTTGAGGTTCAACTCCTGGCCCTGCAGAGAACAAGCCCAGAATGGCACCCTGTGCCTGAGAGCACTGTCCAAACTCTTCCTGAGCTCTGCCAGGCTGGTGCTGTGCCCACTGTCCTGGGGAACCTGTTCAGTGCCCAACCACCCTCTGGGTGAAGAATCTTTTTCGTGATATCCAACCTAAACCTCCCCTGACACAGCTCCAAACATTGCCCCAGGGCCTGTCACTGGTCACCAAAGAGGGAAAAGAAAAAGATGCCCACCAATTTATTTTGTCCTTTCTCTATTTCCCAATCATCTGAAGGTAGCTCTCTGTCCAGTATATTATACTTAATGGAAACTACTGATTTCAGGATTTACAGTAACTATCAACACAAACAACAAAATCTACTGAACACCAGAAATAAAATACTGACCATCGTGCTAGTACACAGGAGCTTCACATAACCAAAATGCCAAAGTCTACCACACAAGCCTTGTAAATGCTACAAGCAAGGCAGGAAACCACTCAGGATATTCAAGGCAGGCATTGCCATTTCTGAGAATTCAAAACAATAGGTGTTAAAACTACTAAAAATGTTTATTTTGCATCATAACAAGAGAAACATCAAATATCTATACAATAATTAGGAAAGAATAAATTTTTTTTTTAACACTGTCAACACATCACATTTTTTGTTGGTCAGAGACAAGTCTGAAAAGCCACAGGGTGGGCAGGGGAGTCCAAGTCACCCAGTTGTGTCCCCTTACCTGTTTAGTCTCACCAGTACTTGTCCTGCTACTGAGTTGCAACAAGAACTACACAGAGTTTTCCCCAGTCACACAGTGACACGTATGGATACATCTCATCCCAGTCAAACTCCCTCCAAAATACACAGTAATGGTCTTGACAACTTCATCTGTTCTAGCTTCTGTTGCACCTGAGGAGAAGCTGTGCCAGGAGGCTTTACTTTGCTTCCACTTAATTTCCAAATGTCAAACTTGGTAACCAATGACTGACTGACAGGGAATTTTACTTCTCTCTAAACCAGTCACCTTGGGGTTTCCATTGAGTCAACTGCAGACAGCATTCTTAATGCACCTTTCACGTGACTGTCATCTTAAAAGAGAAATTTGAGTTCAGAGATGCTTGCACTGAGGGATATTGACAGGTAAACAAACAAAACAGGAAGATTTGACAGTAGATTTTAATCTAAGTAGATTACAATTTGCATAATTTTTTATTGAAAGAGTTCAAAGTTTTTAGTTCTACTGTACAGCACTGAAAACCTACTAACACAGAACACTGCAGGAAACAAAACAAAACACACAATTATTTTTTGTTGAATTAAATAGCCACAAACAAAAACAAAACACAGAACTGCACACTTACCAAATTTTAAAAAAGCATGCGCAGAGGAGGCTCTGTCATCATCCAAATTGGCCATTTCAAATTGGTGCAGCTAATCACAAACGTCTCAGGCTAAGCTACAGTAATTTTCAAAACTGTTTAGTAAATGTTAAAGGCAATCAGCATTAAATTAAGTGAAAGCAATGTTAGTGGAGTTATTAACACAACAGAGTGCACAGCACAAACTTTCATTACATCTTATGTTTCCTTCTTCTACACTGACCTCCTGGTTTTATTTTGCTTTTACTTCCATAAAACTTGGTACTTTACTCCATCAGAGTAAAAGGACTCAGTTTACAAAAAATCTGTCTTTTGGATATTTGACATGAGCTTTGTTATTCAATAGGAAATTTGCTACAAACACCAAAAGGTGATGAATACAATCTGATCTATTTCAAGATGAAATAAAAATACCGATTTAACTAGTGCACACTAAAGTGTTAAGTAACAATGATAAGGAGCTAAAAAACTCTGCTTATGCAGAGTGCTGCTTTCATCCCATGTGGAATTTACACCAGAGTGTTTCTTGCAGTCACATACATTACTTATGGCACTGAATATCTCAGTTATTAGAGGTAGGACATCTTCCACTCTGCAATATCCAACAGGAAAAACGTGTCTGTAATTATGATGACAAGTTTTCCCAAATCTTTAAAGTTTACATTTTTTAAAGTAAGAAAAACTACAGGGGCTTTAGACTAATCAACTACTATCTTTAGAATCTGCTCCTAATCAGAGTAGCAACAAATGAAACAGTGTTTTATTGCTTCAGGAAGGGAAATGAAAATTCCTGAATAAAATTTGGTTTTACTGGAAAAAGAGTAATCCATAATTTAGTACACATAAACATGAGGATACAAATTACCTCCTACAGGATTGAGTCCTACAGGATCCACTGCTTCAGGCTATAAAACATGAGTCACTGGTGCATTTCAGGCACGTGTCTCTACTCCATGTTTACTACATCTTACTCCAAGCAGCACACCAGGAAAAAAAACCCAAACCAAACAAAACAGTGCTGTTTGTGAGCTGGGACTGCAGCACAGGCCTCAGCCAAACCAGAAACATGTGGGGGATTTTCTGTGATAATCCAAACCATGTATCCTTCTGACAGGGCCAGAAAGGAAGAAAAAAGCCCTGAAGTTATACAAATTTTAACATAAATATGCAGCACTAAACTTGAAATCTAAGAATGTTATTTTTATTTTTAGATATTAATGTTACCGAAAGATATTAAATAAAATTTGGTTTTTAAATCAACTCTTTTATCAGAAAAGCTTTTCAACTAAAATAATGTTTATTTCTTGAGCAAAGTTCTTCAGTTGTTATATAAAATGCCATGAACAAGTCTCTGGACAATCTGAACAAAATCCGTCTGAACTGGGAAAGAAGGAAGCGAACTACAACAACAATCTGTCACTGCTCAGAAGACAATTCTTAACACATTTAACAAAAAAGTAACGGGCAGCAGCACTCAAGAAAAAGCGAAGTGTTTGAAACCATCAAAGGCCTTCTGCAGGCAGAGGCGTGTTCCTGCAGGGCATTCCCAGAGCCCTGTGCTGCTCTGAGCCCCGGCTCCCCCCGCTCCGAGCGCAGCCGCCAGCCCTGACCCCGCAGGGCCCCGCGGCTCCGTCCGGCAGCTCCCGGCGGCGGAACCGGAACCGGCCACGGAGCAACGACATCGCCGTGTGCCAATCAATCCCTACGTAAATTGAACTTTGACAGCCAAATTAATCAGAGCAGGCTTTAAACAATCTGTCTTTAGAGCCCTCATAAAGCCCCGTTCTGGACTCACGCTGTCTGATCAGTTATTAGCACAACAAAACAAACCAAACATGCAAATAAGTAAATTCTGAGTTTTACAAGCATGTATGGCGTATAAACAAACACAGGGATCTGCTGGAAAACTTTTTCCGTTAGAACAATTAAACGCCTACTATGACTGTATTTTACTTCAAAAAGAAAAAATAAATTCAAACCGCAAGTTTTTTGAAGTTCAGGAGTTCAGGCTAACTCGGCAAACATCACCCTGCGGTTTAGGCCCTGCGTGGCTGCCCCACAGCCCACGTTCAGAACAAGAAATTCCCACGCTGTAGAGCGGTCACCTTTCCCTAAGGGAAACCTGGCAAGAGCTGGTACTTCCCTCCAAACGCTGTATCTGTTCCACAACCTCAACACCTCACCCAGCTGCGGCACCAAACACGCCACGGGCAGCTGCCTTTGCTCCCGTGGGCACCAGGGACACCTGAGCGCCCCTCAGGGCCGGGCCCGCCCGGGCACCGCCACCCGCGGGAGACGCGGCGGGCACGGGGAAACAGCCCCGGGCCGGGAGCGGGGCGGGGAGCGCGGGAGCGGGGCGGTGAGTGTGTGGGGATCCCGGAGCTCCTCCCGGGCAAGCCAAGAGGTCAGACCTGAGCGTCTGGAGCGAGCGCGCAGCTCCAGCATCTTCCAGCTCACGTCAGCCATGTGAGCCG